>CAIGRN010067386.1:0-25728 GCA_903798345.1 Fraxinus anomala
ATTTGTTCACACAACCTCCATACCTCTTTGCTCCGTTCTCCACAATACAACCATTCATATTGTACAAGACTTGTCCTTTCTTCGTGTCTCCTTTCTATTTTTTTTTTTAAAATTTTCTTCACTCTTTTCTATTTCTTATTATGCTTTAGTCAACTGTGGATGGCCGAGCTTCAATTTTTGGCTTTGGCTCTATCGATTTTCCTTTATTTCCAACTTGTTGAATGTGGATTTGGCTGCGTAGATGATCAATTTCAATTCCTCTATATCAAAATGTATGTATTGCTCATTTGGCATCGAGGAAGATTTATGTTGGGAATGTGACATTTGAATTTCCTCTGAGATATTGTTGGGGATTTTTTCAATGTATCGTGAGATTGAGGAATGACCTATAAGGTTTTATGACAATTCTGTAAAAAATCTCTGGGTGTTTAGCGTTTCAAGGATCATTGTTAATTTTTCAAACAATTTACCTCAAATTCATTAAAATTTCCCTTTTACATGCATTTCTTTTTGAGTTTGGAGAAAAAAATTGGTTCAATCAATAGGTTTTCTTTATCATTCAACAAGTTTTGAAGATGAAAAAAAGGTGATTTTGTAGTTTTTTATGCGTGGAAACTGTTACATAAGTGGTATGAGATTCAAATGTTGCCCATGTTACTAATTTATAAAATTTATATTCCTTCATAGGAACAGTTGGAATTTATTTAACCATTTCAGCATATAATTGCAAGAGATTGGGTTTGCAAATCTACAATTCTCTTTTTGGAATAACTAGAAGAGTGTTTGCTTACATTGAGTATCTAATGTGATTTATGTTTTCTTCACCTTGCAATCCAATATCATCATGTTTTTCTTGTTCTTATCATATAAATATTTGTTGACCTCGAATATTATGGTTTAAAAGGTTCTTTAAATGTTGGCATTGAATTTGACAATGTATGAAGTAAACATGTTGATTGGTAGTAAATCATATGGTCCATATCTTATGTTAGTTTTGATATATGTTAATTAGAATGGTTCTCCGTTTTTAACTTTTGTTCTTTATCAGGTAGGGATTTTATTGCTCCTTGCAAGTGCAAAGGCACATCCAAATATGTTCACAGAAAATGTTTGGATCATTGGCGTATTGTGAAGGTACATGTACTTATTAGTTGCTGCGATGTTATTCTTGCATTAATCTTCTCTTTCATTCGGAGTTTCCTATTGACCTATTTGCTTCATTATTATATTGGAAAGTGCCAAAAGACTCCACATCTTTTGTTATTCTTATTTACTTTATTACTTTTTCAGTAGAAGTGAATTTATCTTGCATTGATTATCGGTAGTTCTTTTGTGAAACTAAAATATAAACATATCGAGACGTTCAAGTGTAGGATAATGTGGAGCTCTCTCATCCTCCATTTTTATATATAGTTTCTCATAGCAGAAGTTATCTCTAAATTGCCCAAATGTTAGTTCTAAGGTGTGATAAGTAGACTGGGAACCCAAAGGGTTTTGCCTTTTTTGTTTATAAAACTGGAGAAGGTGCAAAAGCTTCATTGATTGAACCCGTGAAGACTACTGATGGGCATCAAGTGGTTTGTAAGTGTGGCCATCAAGATTGTTGATAAAGAGAAGGTTCTTAAGCACAAGATGATTGGTCAAGTGCTGTTTGTATTAGTCAATTAATTCAATATTTACTTGTTTCTAAACCTTCTTTATCTTTGTTTCATACGTTGGTGTTTGAGTTTTGCTTTAGATTGTGTTTATTTACTGAATAAGTTTTGTTTGACTTTTAAATTTCAACAATTGAGTATTTTTTCTTATTATTTTATTGATTTGTAGTGTTGAATGATAACTAACGGTATCTGATTAATGTTTACCAGGGTGATTTTGAATAAAAGAAAGAGAACAAACAAAAGTTTTTGAAGGTTGTATATTTCTTTTTCTTTTCTAGTGAAATTGATCAGATCAGATGTTCCATGTATGCAATTGTTTATATGGTGCATCGAACAGTTTCCTCAAATATTAAAACATATTTGAGTGGATGATTGAAATTTAATTTGATAGATTGAGCTATTATAAATTAATGTCCTCATGGTTGATGCAGAATATTGTGGTTGCAAAATACCTTAAAGATGCTACAATAAATCTCAATTATAAGTTGATCACACTTGTATGATCTCTTTTATGAATTTTTTTAATAAAGGTTTATTGCCTAGGTCTTTCGTTTTGGGCAATGTACATCATGGCAACATTTTTGATTGTGTCTTAATTTTGTACTCCCTTGCAGATTAAGCACGAAATCTCAACAATGAAATTACTCAGATACCAAAATGTCATCAGCATGAGGTATGTGGTTGGAGTTAACTTGTTTAGACCATAACTTATTTATGCTATTTATATGCAGGACCTATGTAATATAAGAAATGATAATTTCTCCCGACAAAAATTATGTAAAAAAAATGTTCATTATTTGGATTTGAGATCTTGGCATTCCCTAGCAATAAATTTTATAGCAAGAACTTGGGTTGAGTGAGGATGCAGGACAATTTGGTTGTACAAAATATTGTCTTTCAAAAGGTAAATTTTGTCATGGTTTCTTCTTTTCATGTGTTTTGTGGGATATCCCCAAGATATTTGAAAATGAAGCACAACGTACATATTTCCATGCATCTATCTCATATATGTTTATTTGAAATTGCACACACTATCTAAAGAAGTAGTACCTTATTTCGATGTCTTGGTGAAAAACACATTTTTCTATGGAAATGTTGGAAATGGAGCGAAAAATGAAACTTGTTGTCTACATGGTACTAAACAGGTAATGATGCCTTCATTATTATAACACTTTACTCTGTCACAAATTGCATATCATGTGTAAGCATAAATTTACTTTTTCCTTAAATCAAATATTACTCAAATTATGTCATTTCAAACTACCATGCCCATGGATCTTCTCAAGACCAACCGACTCCATTTTCTTCACTAGCAATAGATGAACCAGAGAAGATGCAATAGGAGGAAATGGAACTGAGATCAAAATGGGTAAATATACTATTTCACGTAATGTTTAATTGTTTGCATATCCAATAATTTGTCTTTTCAACTGAATTCATGATTTCTTTTAATGTTTTACTAACCTGATCTACTTGAATTCTTGGAGAATTTTTAACGTTGTCCTACATCTAATCATGCTCTTTTGGATCTATTTGCTTTGAATTCCATTTATTATTCTGTCAAAAATATTAATGGTTTAGTTTGGAAATATCAATTTATCGATAGTTTTTCCAAATTTTTCATTTGTACATATATCAGTTCTGAGCATACAATTATTAAATTTTGTGTAAATACTTATTGTTAAAACAATGTTATATTTTTGTTAAGGTTACATGAACAAGTTCGCTCATGTCATATTAAGGAAAAATAAATTTTTGTTGAGGTTTCACGAGTTGAGATATATAGATACATTGATCACGCCCAGCTGACCTAGCTAATTATGAGGCCTAAATGATTTGGTTGTATGCTTTGGAAGACTATCAATTTGCACCACATGACAATTTCCATCTTTTGTTTGTTTGTGAACTGCTATTAATTTTAATTGGTTCATATGCTGGAATATTATTTAAGAATGGGTGTCATTGTTTGTAATTCTTTTACAAAAAAACTCTATTTTCTTTTTTCAATTGGTATTTCATTGATTTTGAAAACTTTGTTTGCGGTCATCATTGGTTTATAAGAATATTCACGGGTTAGTTATTTTTTAAAATGATGTTTCAGAAAATAGTTTTACGAGCTCCATTCATCAATGTTGTGCTGCAATAGTGTTCAATTTCATTTTTTTCTTGACGTATAATTCTATTAATAATAATTTTGTTCCGTAGATCGACAATTGTTGTCAATGCACTTTTGATATACTCAATAAATGTGTCTACTAGAATTCTAGAAGGAGCAAGAGTGAAGTATATTTCTATTTGCAGGGAGGTAAGTTGAATCATGTAAAAGATACAATTTTTAGCTGCTTTGCAAGTAATTACATTTGTCTTATTAATTACTAGAGAGATTTCAGGAATCATAAAAGATGATGGTTATTTGTGTGGTAGTTTGGTTTGCAACTTTTCTAAAGTAGGCTAGCCCTGCTATTAAATTTTTTAACTTTGGTCAGTTGTGTGTATATTTCGATATTATTGAAGGAGTGTGTCTTGAAAAGAGTGAAGGGGTAATTTTCTATGTAGTAAGTTTGATATGTATATATGTTCTTTATATCTGATTAACTTTGTTTGTGCCTAATTTATTGAACTCAAAACATATTTGAATGTTCGCAAAATATAAATCACAAAACCTCAATGTTTAGATGTTGTAGCATGATATAAAAATATATTAATTAGTCTACATAATTAATATTAGATGTTCTAAAATAATTTGTCATTTCAACAAAACATCTTCTAAAATTATAATAGTAATCATGCGACGTATGATCCCCACTATTTATTATATCAAGCAAAAACTCAAGCTATTAAAAATTTATAAATTTTCAACATACCTAGACGTGTTTTAATATTTGTCTATTATATTGAACTATCCCATCTAAAATATTAAACAAAAAGAGACACGAAAAACTTATATATTTAATTGAATATATTCAAGAAGAAATCTTCCACAAAAATGATGATTTATATAGTTTACACGACATTTTCACCCGATGCAGTGGTAAAAGGGGAAGGTGGAAAAACTCCGACTTTGCTTGAGGTTGTCGCGTCAAGGGTTCGAATCCTGAAATATAGATTTAACCCTTGGGTAAGTGCAAGTATACAAACAGTCTTCCACCCTGTACCATTGGAGGCATAACCTGCGATTTACCTTCTTTACCAAGGCCCAGGACAGGGCAGGTAAGGGCCATCTATGATGCGGTTCATCATTTTTTAATAATTAAAAGCCACTTTTAGAAGCAAGCTCACTTAAAGTACATGGTAGAGTGGTATAAAATGGATAGCCCTTCTTAGATTATCTTCTTTGACAACTAGGCAATATAAAAGCAGTTTATTTTTTAAAAAAGACAAACACCGCAAGGTCGTTGAAGAAAAATTGAAGTGTCATCTATTTGAAGAGGGGTGGATTGTTGACTATTTTGAGTCTCATCGTTCCCAAAATATATCTCTTGATTTTACAAAATTGTTAGTGAGTTTTACACAAGTATCTCTTGAAGTTTAGCAGCAAAATTTTTGTTATGTATGGAAGCACAAAATCTTGAAACAATTCTTGACATCCAAGTTTTAGAGCAGGGTAAGAGAGAGGAGCTAATTGCGGTGCCAAAACCTGCACAAAGGTGCTTAAATGTGAACGGGAAGAATAGGCTATTATTGAAAGAAGTAGCCATTGAGTTGGAGATTATTAAAATGTCTAAAACGCATTTGATTGCAACTGAAACTAGATATCAAGGCGTACAGTAGTGAAAGTCAAAATCAATACTGGTGTCGGATGATGGGTGATTTACTTAGTTTTCATGACATTTTTACTTGACGTGATATTTCTAGTCCAATTAATAATAGTATATACCCTTTCTTGGAATATCTTAATTGCCAACTAGGTAATATGATAACAATTTTTCTTAGTAAAAGACTAACGGTCATTCAAGAAAAATAAATTGTCATTTATTTGAATAGCAATGCAGTATTGCTACTTTCGAGTCTCATCATTCGTGGAATTTGTCTTTGTTAGGCGATTTGTGATTAATTGCAATGAATTTTTAATCTAGGATTTTCGTGCAATTGAATCATATTAGAGATGAAATAATCAGTATTGTGTTTTGGATTAACCAATAAATAAAAGGAGATATTTGGCAATTGGGACGTCTAATTTACTTGAGTTAAATGGTGTGACCCATACTGTGCTCGTAACTGTTATTTGATAGAAAATATTTGTTTGTTTTGTATTGTGGCCAAATTGTTGAAGACTTGGAAAAAATCGTTTGGTCTTGAAACCCACTAATAAAGAATTAAAATTTTTTACTCTTGACAGAATGACGCTAATCAATATTGTCAATATTATTTAATATCACCTAGTTTACCATATCAAATAATTTATTTTTAATACAAGAAATTGTTGGTTTTGGATTGTGGGCAAATTTCTGAGGGCCTTCTCGAACCCCACTCGGATGGAAAATTTAAAAATAAGATTTGTTAAATATGAGAATGCATGCAGGAGGGAAGATTGCCAAGTTTCCAAGTCTAGTTTCTTTGGTTTTGCCTCTGCTAAACGTCAACATGGTGTGTGTTGACTATGGACGGCCTATTTGTCATCAATAGCCATATGGAGCGAGGGAACTTTAAATTAAACTAAATAGAAAGTAATGGTAGAGATGTAGTAAGACCTTATACCTTTTTTTGGTATAAATATCTTTATCGTACCCGGAAAAGTAGTTTTGGAGCAGTAACCCATCTTCCGCTCCCCCTACCTATCACAAATGTAGGAAGTACTAATCCTTTCTTTTTTTTTTTCTTTTCTTTTCAAGACTTCTCCCTTCATCTTCTGACGACAATTTCTATTAAATATCATTGCTTAGCATGCTATGCAACAATGACATTGCATATTAATTCAACTAATTTAATTAAATCCTTGAGACTAATAACTTAATTGCCAATAAATCAATGTGTCATTTCATTCTACTTGCAAATGTGCTTTTTAAATAATTCATCTAGCTATGAATATATACAAACTTGATAATATTATAATTGTAGACTTGTCATAACTCGAAATACCTATTGGAACTAATTTTTAGTCATCTATTTGAATCTTTCCTAAAAGATATTGAAATCAATTGAATTCTTAAATCTAGAGGTTTGCTTATACATGGGCAATTACGAGGTACAATTCCAAATGGACTTTTTCCATGTGCCTTGCCTAAAATTGCAAAACTATGACTTTCTAGTTTCTAACCAAATCCTTCAACAACAAAATTTCAAATCATGGAAGTTATATTTGAAAATTACTACAAAAGTACTCAATCATATTTTTTGCCTTGTATAACAAAATTTAAATTTGAGTCGTCGTTAATTTCTGGTGATCGAACAGACTTACGAGGTATAAATTTTCCAATTTAGTGGATTAAAAAAAAAAAAAGGAAATATCGACCGATCTCATTATTTCACTCCTATATCAATTAAGTTGTGGAATACACGTCAATTAAATTTCTATCTTGTACATTGAACATCCCATACATGTTTTATCTCAATATAATATTATGAGTGATGTTATAGATACAAAAAGACGTTTACATAATTCTTACAAATAGATACTTGACCACTTTTTATTGATTTTTGGCAAAATCAACAAAAAAGGCACGAGTGCTGTATTGGTGCATGTACATATTTCATTGTACATTAGGGGAATATTCTAAGAATAATGATGATTGAACATGTTCAAAGATAGAGAAATGATGGACAGACTAACTTGACAGTACTTATTTAAGTATTTTTTTTTCAAACTGTCTAATTATGTGTCAACATGTAACTCCCCTATTTTTGTTTGTTTGTATAACATGGTTGAAAATTGAAATCCTAATAGTATCTGCAAAATTTGTGTAAAAGAGAAATTAAAAATAATATGTAAAAATAAAGAAATTCATTATCTTTTGTCCAAATAAGCCATTTTAGCGATTGGATCCAACGTTACGAAATCAAATTCCGAAAGTCCGACGGTTCCATCATCCATGGCTCACTGGATCTCTTCCAAGCTCAAAGCTGCTGAAACTCTCCTCCATCAGGTAATTCTCCTATAATCTTCTCTCTTGAATAATTTTTGTTTTTTTTTTTTTCCGTGAATTCAGGATTTTTTTTTTTTTTGTATTAATTTAATTCTGGTTTCCTGCATTGTCGACGATTATTCACTAAATTTGGATTCTTTATGTGAACTTTATAAATTTTTGATTGGATGATTCAGATCGATCAGCAAGCTGCAGAATCACTGGGTAAGAATGATAAGCCACGATCTGGTGAACAATTAGGTCTTGAAACCTCTCCAAGTACGGGGGAAACTAGGTCATTGATTAAGGAGCAGCTCAAAAAGAAGGTGCCAGAAAATGTCAGTGAGAAAAATAATTTAAAGGTAATTAGTCGCAGTGATAGTAATATTAAACGGGATGATGATGTTGGGGTATCAGTGAATTTGAACTCGAAGTCAAATTCGAGGAGTGGACTTACTGATAGTGATTGGACAGAATTATTGAGCGTGCCAAATAAAAATGTGGCATCCGGGGGTGTTAGTGGGAATCAGAGTAGCATTGGAGCGTTGGGGATTAGGGGTTTGAAGAAAGATGGTATGAAACAAGGGAGAATGGGTTCGAAGGTATTAGAGGGGAAAAGGACTGAGAATGGACAGAATAATGGTGTTCTGAATGGTTCAAGAAAATCTAATGTTGAGTTGGAGAGTAACACAAATGGTGGTGGTAGTTCGGATAGTGGGAGGGCAAGTGACGTGGGAGGTGTGATGCAAAAAACTTCGATATCCGAATTGCAGAGCGATGGAGGTAAATCAGATCGAAAGGACATGAGTGATGCACTTGTGCCTGATAACAAGTATGAGGCAGATGTAGGAAAAAATGAGGAGGTGAATGGCAATGGAGATGGAGAGAAGCTACGTTCTACAGATGGTTTGGCAAATGACGATCATCTCATGGAGATGGTGCCAGCTTCTCTTGATAGGAAATTGAATATGAAGTTTCAAATGAAGGACGGCGAGAGGTTTAAGAGTGGAATGTTAAAGAACAATAAATCGAAAGTGGGTTCCAGAAGTTCAAGTTCTATGAAGAAAGGTTCTTCTTCCCCAAGGGATGAAGAGTCTGATTCTGAGACAGATTCAACATCATCTTCAGATTCAGAGAGAGAACGAGAGAGGGCAGAAAGGATAAAGAGAAGGCAGCAGATTCTGGCAGAAAGAGCAGCTGCCAAAGCAGTTGAGGCTATCAAAGATCGTGAGAATCTGGTTGCTAAATTGGAGGGGGAGAAACAGAGTTTAGAGAAAATACTTGAAGAGCGGGCCAAACAGCAAGTACAAGAGGTAAGTATTTCAGGTCTATTCAACCTTATTTTATATGAAATATTATTGAACAATTATTACAGTGATTGATAAAGTTACTCTGAAACCATATCTCCCTATTTTCTGGCTTTAACTATGGAAATTGTCACAATATTGTATCAACATAAAACCAAACAAGGACATATTCATTTATTATTGATAGAAGTGCATATTTAGGATAAGATACAAAATATTTGTGCAATAGCAAGTGAACTAAGATGGTACTCTTAATATTATGTGATACAGAAGTACGGGATGGTCTCTCTTTATAATTTGAAGAAGTTTGGGTCTTAATTATCTTCCATGAGTAACAAGCTTAATTTCTCCACTCTTTTCACACGTTCCATTTTTATCACTAGTATTATAGACTGTGCTACAATCGTTAGTCTTGCTAAAATTGTTTATGACTTAGTGGTGTTATATTAAATGCTTAATCACAGGTAAAAGTCATCTTACTTCATCATTTTCCTTATAATACTAATCATAGGAATTGTTCTTCAATTTAAACATGCTTATCAGTTGTTATATTCTAAGATCAACCAAAAGCTACTTGTTTGCGACTTTTTTACCCTTTTTTGTTTATAAGTTTTAAACTCTGTCTATTGTCGCCCATCTTTCCTGTTGATTCTTCTGTTGGTTGAATTGATTTACTTGCTTCGTTGTTGTTATTTTGCATTTAATTGCTTTGCCTTTGTAAGACCAACTCCACTGTAAATACTTATGGCGATTTTTCCAGGCTTCAGAATTGCAGACATCAATGATGGAGATTATGGAAGCTGCTGATTTAGAGAAGCAGAAACATAACAATACTCGAATGGAAGCTCTCGTGAGACTGTCAAAACTTGAGGTGGTGTTATAATTTCATAAAAATAGATTTAAGCTTTAGCTCAACGGTTGATATCTATCATTCTCAGTAAGTTTGTACATTGCTTTTTACACTATGCAGACTGCAAATGCCGACCTTGCAAGGTCTCTTGCTGGTGCGCAGAAAAACCTTGAAATTGAGGTACTTGACAACCTCTTTAGTTGGTTATTGTGTTGCTTTTTTCCTTTGCTCTCTCTCTCTCTCTCTCTCTCTCTCTCTCTCCCCCTCCCTCTCTCCCTTTTTTGGTTCTTGTACATATTTTATTTTTTATTTATGCTTTTCCAGTGAATGTTAAATGATCCATGAATACCTTGAGAAAACTCAAGACATATTATGTTGCAAAAGCCAACTTATTGCTGTTAGTAGTTGGCAGGGAGAATTGTAATTCAATATATTTATATATTGTTGTACTTATTCATGTTTTCAGTGCAAAAGTGGAAGGAGAGGGGGTTGTCATGGGAAAATTTAATTTGACATACTATCATGATATCATCTATTGCATGTACAGGAGGTGCAGCACCAGTGTGGTGGTCATAATTTCCTTGGTTATTTGTAAAGTTAGCAAACTGAAGGAGGACCTGGATCTCTTTGAACTATGTTTCTTTCTCCATGCATGTTTTAAGTTTTTGTTCTGTAGTTAAGTATCAATAAACGAGAAAGTATAAGATAGATGTTCAATTAGGCTTCAAAATCAACCTTGTGAAATGCTTGAATTGAAATTGTTCAATGACTTCTATATGCTAGCATGATAGCAAATAGATTGACTCATGATTGTGTGCATGGACGGACCAGGTTGATCGTATCGCTGAACTTCGTCAAAAGATTCAGTTGAAAGAAGGAACTCATGAAGGTGTGCTTTCTGTATCTTAATTAGATGGAGAGTAACTTTAGTTTTGATGCCTCTCTTTTAAGTTTTTGCAGTATGTGTACTTTGTATCTGTGCCAGAATGACTTGTCTGAATGTAGCTCATGATGTTAACCTAGAGGCTTGTCACTCTAAATAACATGAAGAATTGCACATCAAATCTTGCTTCTTGGGTTAGAGACCATTTGATTTTCTTTTTCCAAATTTCCTGCACTGAGCTGTTGTCCTTTCATTTTTGTTTCTATTGATTTTACATTTTAGTGTTTTTTTGGACATCCTTGAAGTTTAATATCGAACTTCAGGTCAGTATTTCATGGATATTATATTTGATTACTAGTTATGCACTTGCGGAATACTCAGGTTAATTATCCTTATCCTGTAAACGAGTACACAATGGCATCATTTTTAGTGTTCAATTTGTTTTGCTGTTAAAAAACATTGTCATCAATGGGGAACCCAGTAATATCTTTGAGCTTTTTCATCTATGTTTTGACGTATTTAACTTTTTGGGAGGAATTAGACAATTTTTATTGTTAAATAGAGCTTAATAACTAAGATATATTGTTTTTTCCTGGCAGAATTGAGAAGGAAAATATCAGTTACATGCCTAAACGGGGACAATGTGAGCAACTGTTGCTTCTTATGCATTTAGTCAGAATATTTCTTACATCTTCTCAACTAAATTTCCATGAAAATGGCTTGTAGCTGTTAGCTTCAAAAGGTGTCGAATTTGAACTGAAGATGCTTGAGGCAGAGTATTCCTTTGTAACTGATAAAGTGGAACGCTTGCAAGAAAAGGTGATATACTTCCTTTTCTATAAACTGTATTGGTATATTTGATGCTGTGCTAAAATTTTATGCTACTACATTCGAAGAACTGTCATATCTTGTTCAGTGTATTGCAAAAAAATAAATGGAACATGCTCCTTAATCTGGCTTATATTTTGAACGTACGGATTATCCTAGTGTTGTTTCTATCGTTTATCAGGTGGATATATTTTGTGTATATCCTGGTAATAAAGACTTGTCCAATCTTGAAACTCTATTTAACCATTCAGTTTGGTAATCTATGTAACATGGATGAATAAATCCATGTGTGTTATATTTGTAGATGAGAAGGGTATAGCATTCCTACCTTTAGAGAAGGCTGATTATGACCTAATAAATCCATATGGATATTAAAGCCATAACTTCATATATGAAATTGCAGTATTGGACATTATTGCTCTAGACAATATGTAATATCTTTTTAACTTATGTGTCTATCTCAATCTTCTTTTGTATTGTCCAGTCCACAACCCAGACTACCAAACTATACCAATATGATGTCATGTGGCAAAGCAACTAAGGGATTTCATGTGTCAAATTCAACTAAATCATACTAATTTGATTTCACATAATTGGCTCATATTCTCATGTGAAGGATTTTTAGTGTATTGATGAAGTATTTGTTGCAACCCTTTCTCTTGTTGCTGCCCACTCATCGTTTCCTTTCCCTTGCTTCCCACTAATATCACTAAACGAACAATATTCTTCTGCAATTTATTTAATGTTCAGCTATTGGAAACTAATTTTCTTGACTTATGCAGGTAAAGACGCTGGAAATGAACATTAAAACAACCCAAAGGGAGATTGAGAATCCAACTGAAGTGGAAATTCAGCTCAAGCAAAGGCTTGATCAGTTCACTGACCATTTGATTCAGAAGCAAGCACAGGTTTGTTTTCTAAATGTTTGGCAAATTAAGCCCATGGCTTATAAACCATGGGCCAACACAATTGTGAAGTTAAAAAATGTATGGGGAGTGGATGCCACACAAAATAAGAAATAAGAACCTCACTTATTTGGCTTATTTCAACTCACAAAATTTTGGGGGGCCCATGGTTACAAGCCGTGTGTTTATTTGCCAAACATACTTTAACTATGAAACTTTTAGTTGCCGTTGATTGTATTATTTAGGAAGTCAACTCTTGGTACATTATGATCTCATACATTTATGGAAGAAGTCATTCATGTTGCAACTTCCAGCTGAAAATAAAAGGGATTAAGAGCGTATATGGCGATGCTCAAAATAAGTAAAAATTAAGTTTTTATTTGTAAACATGTTTGGATAAGTTACTTTTCCTTACTATTAAGTAAAAAAGAGTTACTTATTGTGAAAATAACTCTTACATTAGTATCACAAGAAGTAAGTTCCAATGATGATCAATAAAAGAAATACTTATTTATTTACACACATCTTTTATGCTTAGCCGAGCATGCTCTAAGAGAGTAAAACATTGAACTGAGTTTATGTAGGAATTTTGCTGTCGTACATAAAATAGAATTTAACAACTGAATTTATTGGTTGAACAAACAACTTGTTCGTTTATCAGGTTGAGGCACTATCCTCAGAAAAGGCAATGCTGCTATTCAGAATCGAGGTAAGTTTCTGTATTAGCATTCAAAGCAATGAAATGATGTCAAATACTACTCTGAACTGTCACTTAAGTGTCCAACGTTTTATTTTTCTGGATGTTTGGATTAAATGTCTTAGGCAGTTTCAAGGTTACTGGATGAGAACAAGTCAATTATGGAATTAGCTGATTTTCCCAGTGCCTCTTCAAGATATGATCTAGAATCCGGTGTATGGGAACCCTATAATTCGAAGTTCAGGCCTTTATTTAAACAGAAAATTCGATCCGGCCAGCTACATTTGGGATCATTGATTCGACAGTTGGACTCGATCTTTTCTTCCGGTGTCGTCTTTCTAAGAAGGAACTCGACTGCTAGGATTTGGTCTGTCGTCTACTTTGTATGTCTTCATCTATGGGTGTTATACATTCTAACGTCACATTCTCCTGTCTCCGATGATGCTATGTCTGGTGCTGTTGTTTCCCTGGAGAATATAAACAACACTGGATCTGTCTAATTCACTTTTTGGGTTATAAATTTATTTCACATTTTTTACATGGGTTCTTTATGATACGTATAGAAACGTGTCTATGATTGTGAAAAGTATCTCTCATTTTACAGTGTTATATTAGTTGTAGGTTCAGCATTCTGGTATTGTACGTATAGAGATAGATCTAACAATTAACCGAACAAAGTAGTGAAAAAGGGTTCATGTAATCGGCTGACAATTCTATTGTATTGTACACACAAAAGATGCTACATATTAATCTTCCTAGGGTGCACAAAAAGTGAGTTGGGAGATTTTTTGGGTATACTAGATTACTTGTAAAATCCTGATTAATTGTACATTCTTGTCGCTTTTCTTCTTAATAAAAGACAAATACTATTTTTAATTCAACTGCTACAATTTTTTAGTGCACTAAACTTTCTAGTTATGAACTGGGTATAGAATCAGAAGGTGACCCTTTGTTATATGTTTGCAGTTCGCCGTAAACATGAGAATGTTGATCTCAAAAATCGTTGAGAGCGCTGGAAATCGAGGCAATTGACGAATACTAATGTGAATAATCGTCATGAGCTTGATCCAAGTACATGAACTGGATGTCTATTGAGATTGCTACGTCGTCAAATTAGCATCTTGTATTCAAAAATAAAAAATCGAATCTTGTCGAATTAAGAAGTGTAGCATCGAACATGTCAATTAGCCTTCGTTCGAGTTTCCTTTTTAGTTGCTTAACTAATAAGTTGGTAGAAAAGAATGGTGATAAGTGGGTAGAAATGTTAAATGGGAAGAGCCGAGTTGCTCGAAATGATCAACCAATCACGAGCTCGCTGGTTTATTTATTTATTTATTTATGAAATTGCATATTTTACTCTTTTTAGCGTGCCGGCTCACTCAGAATAATACCCTTACAAAGTCCTACAATTAATATTTCTTTGAACTTTAGGAATGTTACACCTTATATAAGCCAAAATAATAATAATAATTCTATCAATACTGTGTCAATTTCACTTCATTGTCCCAAATCTACTGAATATTCTACAAAAATAGATCAAAACTACTGTCATCTCACATTTTTGCGTCATTATAGCGAGATATGGATCATCTTGATCAGAAAATTCTTCCAAAGTCCCCATTTTCAAAATGTTGTGAACCCTAAAAACATCGTAACCGATTCTGCGATCGCATCAAATTCGTAGAAATCTTCTTTCATGTTCTTCTGGACTAGGAGATTGGCCTAAGAGCCAATATCGCTGCATCTCAAGGTACTATATGTGGATTTTGTGAAATAACGAATTTTTTTTATATTACTGTGAAAATTTCGCAAGTAGCTTGTGAATTCCACAAACAATTATTGCACATGTATTTGTCGTACGTAATTACTTCTACCACTTCGTATTGTCATTTGATCTTATTGTTATCGTCTAATCCATGCAATGCAATTATTCAATGTCCATTTTAGTAAATAATGGAAATAAATTTGTTTTGTTATCAAATGCTTCAATGCTAATTTTGAAACATACAACAATTTTGGAACAAACAATTATCTGATTCTTCCGTAGCTAATCTTTTCTTCAGTACATCTACAATTGATCCTTTTAAATTAGGCACAACAATATCAAACCAAGCCTAAATACACAATTAATAGAAGTAGATGGTCACAATAAATGAGGAAATTATTTATAAACTAGCGAAGGTATCAAACAATGTAATTCTTTATGCGACAAGTATATGATGATGGGATGATATTGTCACGAGTACTTGTCCATGTGTAGTTATCATCCTACATCAATATTGCTCGACTTGCGCAATTTTAATGCCTAGATATTTAGCTTTTATTTGGGCTCCATTAAAATAAGATTTTAAGGGAAAATGTGTTTTGAAATAGTGATTTTTTGTATTGTGTGATTAAAAAATAAAGATAAATTTTAAGTTTCCGTGTAATATTATTTTTTTGGGAGAATGTGATTGAAAATAAGATTGAAAAAAATGGAGTCCAAACATGAAGTCAGATTCAAATGTAGTCGAATGTGTTTGAGACTTTCAGAGAATCTTCAAACTCCGTGGATACTTCCTTCATAATTGCCTTTTCTTCCCTTTCAAAATCAAGCACCTTTGTGCAAGTTTGGCTACTGCAGTAGGTTCTCTCTTACGCTGCTCTAAAACTTGAGTGTCAAGAATTATTTCAAGATTTTCTTCTTCCATACATAAAAAATCTTGTTGCTAAACTTCTTTCACTTATTTCTTAGCAGAAGACATTTGTATTTACCTAGTCAAGACCTCGACAAGAACTACTCCAAAACTATAATCTAGCTTGTTACTTCACAGTCCACACACAATGGTAAGTGTGTTTTATGCACTAACTTGGAGTTTTAAACTTGATTATTTATTACTAAATTAAGCATATATCTATCTAATTTGGTGTTAAATATGTTATTTGTAGGTAAAACTCCAACTTAAATGCAAACAGCGTGAACAAGGCATTTTGGAGCTTTTTGAGGTTGATTTGAAGCAAATTAAAGATTAAACGGAGTGTACATTATCAATTAGAAGAATTAATAGAACGTTCAAAAGAAATTCATAAGTTTCGGGGAGTAAATTCAACATCTGGAGAGTTTGAGGTCTAAATTACAAACTTCCAAAACTTACAACAGAGCGATTTCAGACGATTTGTGGAGGATTCAGTTGTAAAGACTTAAAGATGAAGGACTAAAAATCAATTAGGTAGGGACTTAAGCTGAAGCAAGAGGAAGAGTAAGGATCAAATTGTAAACAAGGGAAAACTCTTATATTGAGCAATGCATGGTTATATATGGGCAGTTCGATTTTTCCCTTGTTCGACTCAACTCATTTTGGAAAGCAATTAGAGCACAATTTTTGAACTAATCTTGGGGCCTATAAATATGTATCTTTATCTACAATTATAAGATAGAGCTTTTGAGGATTTAAAAGACACATACCAGTCAAGCCAAAATACGCTCTTCAAATACAAAATACAAAAAATCGTTCAAAGAAGAAGCCTGCATAGGAAGCTTTTGATCATCAAATCCATATTCATTCAAGCTTTAAAGAATCTTTTGTTACAAAACACATATCCATATAAATTCATACATCTATTTCTTAGGTTGAAGAAGAAACAAAGGAGATTGATCAATGAGTCATTAGAGATATTAAAGAATTTCAAGATTTCTTTTTATCTTCTTTACAAACTTTATTTCCGGTTGATGTTCTAACTATTCAAATGTGTTTTTGTAATTTATATGATGCTTGGCTAATTGTATAGATGTTAGAATAACGTTGAACCCTACATTTTAAAGTTTTAATATTAAATTTCAGATTTTAGCATTGAATTTTTATTTGATTTTGAATGATTGTTAGGAGATTAATAATGTTCGATTAATTGATCACTAGTTGATTTATCTTGTGGTTTTTATTGATATTCAAAATTTGGAACATAGCAACAATCATTGTAAAGCCTGATAACAGAATAGAGATATGTCGTTATACTTTGCATGATCTTTTTGCGTGTTCATATGTTTTAACGCATATTTACATATTCAAATCCTTTATTGAGACATGGGGACAAATGTGAGAATATGTTTAGTTTTATTTGAGAGAGATTATTAAACAAGTTAGGAACATTAATCTTCGTATCCAAATAGGTGTTGTCAACTATGGAATTGATATTAAAATGGATGATTGTAGGAGGATTCAAAGTCCTAGTGTTAGTCAATTACTCGAGTTTCATAATGCTTCCCATTAATTAGTTAGATTAGTTAATTTAGCTTTAGATTGTAGGTTGTTAGTATAAAACTCTTTCAAAAAATTTCGATTGGATTAAAGTTAGGTTTAATTAAAATTTGATGAAATATTTAGTACTCGTAGTATCGATACTTATACTTACATCCACTTTATTACTTGATAACGATATGGTAAACTTGTGAAATTTTAACGAACGTGGCATGATGACATTTAGCAAACGCAAAACCTAAGAAGCTTTCTTTTGACTTGGCAATTCTTGACTTCCCAAATTTCGGGGGGGGGGGGGGGGGGGGTAAGACGGTCCTCAAAATAGTTGGCCAAAATCCAAAACCGACAAATTCTTGAAATGAAAATTACTTTATTTGGTATGGTAAACACGATAATAAATAATATTGGTTGAAAATACTTCTCGGTATAATTCAATTAACTGAGTATAAATTTCCAATTTCTTTACAAATGGAATTCAGTTCCTTTAACACCGAACACTTTTTTCCAAAGTCTTCCAACGATTTCGCTTCAATCCAAATCCAAAACTGACAAAATATTTAGCATTAAATAACACTTTTTTTAGCTCAATATGGGACCCAGTAAGCCTTCATTTGGCAAACTTATAAATGGATTAGTTTATTGGGTTGGGTTGGTCGATTTNACGATTTCGCTTCAATCCAAATCCAAAACTGACAAAATATTTAGCATTAAATAACACTTTTTTTAGCTCAATATGGGACCCAGTAAGCCTTCATTTGGCAAACTTATAAATGGATTAGTTTATTGGGTTGGGTTGGTCGATTTAATTGGTTCGGATTGATTTTTGCCCAGCCCTATTCAAACATAGGCTAAGTCAAGTAAACACCATTTTTGAAGTGCGATGTACGGTCAGGACAATTGATTGCCCTAGACTTCGTAGATCAGTATTCATGTCGAAATTTCCAATCCTAATACACAATTTCTAAACTGAAGCCCCATTGACATTTCCAATCCTAGTACGCATTTTCTAAAATGTGAAACCGTAAATTGCACTCCTTTTAGTGCTCCAAATAATAATAATAATAATAATAATAATAATAATAATAATAATAATAATAATAATAATAATAATAATGTATAAGTCAGTTGTATTTTCATTTCACATGAAGATCCTAGGTTAAATATTCATTGCAATCAAATGCTAATCGTTACAAATACTTTGGGTAAAACTCACCTTAATAAATTTTTTTTTTAAATCACGAGATATATTTTGAAAATGATGAGACTCAAAAGTAGTCCACAATCCACCCCTCTCCGGATGACAATTTTTTCTTGAACAACCTTGTGGTGTTAAGTCTTTTATTAAACAAAAGAAAAAACATATATATATATATGCTTCCATATTGACTAGTTGGCAAAGAAGATATTCTATGAAGGGGTATCCCTTTGATACCACTCTACCATACACTTACAAGCAAGTTTGATTCTAAAAGTAGTTCAAATTATTAATTGGACAAGTAATAGTTCATATTGTGAATATGTTGTGTCAACTAAGTAAACCACCATTTTTGTGAAAGCATTCTTCTTGAATATATTCAGTTTAAACATATTAGTTTTTCATGCCTTTATTTCTTTAACATTTTAGACGAGACATGTTAAAATAACAGACAAATATTAAAACACGTCTCGGTATGGGTATGTTGTAAATTTATAAATGTTTTAATAACTTGAGTTTTAGCATGATATGATAATATACTACGAAGTTGAATAAGATTTAAAACATCTCATGCTGCAAAAGTATGTGACTATAATGATGTTACAAAAATCTTGAGCAGATGGAGTTTATTAAAGCATTTAGAATGCCACCCAAATTTGGGTGCCTAAATGTTATTTAAGTGTTTAAATACACAATTACAGAAGCATACAGTATCAATATATGAGGAAATTGTTTAGAAACCATTAAAGGCATCAAACTGTGTGAATCTCTGAAGGATAGGCATCCGATGATGGGATGATATTGTCGTAGGTATTTGTCCATGTGTAGTTATCATCCGCCATGAATAATGTTTTTGATTTGCGCAACTGTACGCCTTGATATTTAGTTTCGGATGTAGTCGAATGCATTTGCGACATTCTAACAATCTCCAACTCCATGGCTATTTCTTTCATGGTTGGCCTTTTCTTCCCATTCAAATTTAAGCACCTTTGTGCAAGCTTGGCCACCGCAAAAAGCTCTTCTCTCTTACCCTGCTCTAAGACTTGGGCGTCAACAATTGTTTCAAGATTTTCTGTTTCCATACATAACAAAAATCGTGTTGCTAAACTTTTTTCCTCTTGCGTCGCCAAAGATATTGGCCTTTGCCCAGTCAACAGCTCGACAAGAACAACTCCATAACTATAAACATCACTTTTTTCCGTAAATTGATTTGATTGGAAGTACTCTGGATCTAAATATCCAAATGTTCCTTTCACTAGGGTAGTTAGATGAGTATGATCCATTGCAATTGACCTTGAAGTTCCAAAGTCTGAGACTTTGGCTACATATTTTTCATCAAGCAGTATATTAGTTGACTTAATGTCTCTGTGATAGATGCGAAAAGAAGTTGCACAATGAAGATAAGCAAGTGCTTCAGCCACTTCTATAGCAATTTTCAAGCGCATGTTCCATGATAATGGGAACTCAGCACTCTTGTCACGGATATGATTGAAAAGGGTTCCATTGCAAATGAATTCAAAAACTAACAAAGGAACCTCTGTTTCGAGGCAACAACCCAATAGCTTAACTATATTCCTATGAATAACTTGTGAAAGCATGACAACCTCATTAATGAATTGCTCCACTTGATTTGCATCTACTACCTTGGATTTTTTTATTGCTATGATTTTTCCGTCAGGTAACATTCCTTTATAGACTGTACCTTGACCTCCCTGACCAAGTATTCGACTTTTATTGAAGTTATCACACCGAAAGAGGTCGAGAAATTGTCTGAAAAGTCGTGTTTTTTCAAATATACCTTCATCTGTTGATGTTTGTTGTTGTAGCAAGATACCACCATTTTGTTTGAAGAATTTTTCTTTGCGCTTTTTGATTTTTCTCTTCTGATGAAACTTGAACAACCAAAAGCAAGTTGATAACAATAGCAGTAATCCCATTCCAGCGCCCAAGCCTAGTCCTGAAAGTATGCAGGTATAATTATGTATAGTTTTCTAGAGTAGGAATATTGATCTTTTTTTTATTTTGTTTACTGATTTTTTATTAGGATAACAACAATACAATATTAAGAATTCTAACACTAAAATTGTGAGTATAGACTATGATATCTTCGTCCAGAATTGCCATTCTTCATATAGTGCTTACATACATTTTGTTGCCTAACTTATTTTAAATGTTTAAAATCATTTACCATTTCATTAATAACAATTGGTTAAATTAATCTAAATATTGATAATAAGAAAAAAGTTTTAACAAGGAATTGTATAATATTAATTACCTTATTATAAAAAGGGCATTTGGTTTTATTTAATAATTAACTAGTAACATTTAGGAAAAATTAAGAAAAATACATTTTACCAATTATTTAATAAAATTACCTATTGCCAGTTTGCTGTGGGAAACCGGCACCAAAATACAACCAATACCATCTCTTTTGCCATCACCATAATAACCGTCAAGGCAGGAACAATTATAGGAACCTGGAGTATTGGTGCATTTCCGAGATGAGACGCATCGATGATTGATGCATTCGTCGATATCTGTCCACCCCAACACATCAAACATCACAAAAAATAATTAGATTTTCTATATTGAAGGATTTCATTAGTAAAAATAGACAACTTTAAACAAAACTAACCATGGCATCCTAGGTAAGGATTGCCCTCATATCCTTCTTTGCACTTGCAGTGGTATCCTCCAAAATCAAGACTAGTGTCGTAATTAATGCAATAACTATTCTTTCCACATGCATAATTAGTGGAATTATGCTCTTCGATGCAATTGTAGTCCCCAATTCTCCAGTCCAACACCAATGGCATACCCGTAAACTCTCCATTACTACGTAGGAATGATGTTGAATTGTCGAGATGAGATAAACTAAAATTGAATTTATCATAATCACCTGTCATTCCAACGAAGGCAAAGCTGCACCGGAAAAGTTTTCTATCTCGACCCCAATAACTATGCATGTCTAACAATTCAACTCGGAGGTACTCACCTCTGGATATGGAGGTCCGGCAGCAGCCCCTGCCTGGACATGACCCAATACGAACATAATCTGGAAGGCCGCCACAGTATGAAGCACAAGCACCGCCGTCAAAGGTATTCGTTAGGTATGACACTTGTGATGCCATTGCCAGGTCATCACAACCAATGGTTGTGATCTGATTTGTGTCTGACAAGGTATAAGGACTACCCAAAAACATCATTGATATAGTAGAATTCTCTGTCTTGTTATCGAATCCCATACCATAACAGGCCATTGCCATTTGTGCCTCCGAGTTCTTAAGGTAGATTTGGGTTTCTGAGATATTAACAACCTCATAGAAATATTTTCCAGAGAGATCCAGGAGGTAGGGTTTTGGAGGGTTGAAAGAAGTATTGCAGTTGATATTAAAGTGTATATTCCAAGAACATTTTGACCCGATACCAAACGGGTATGTAATTTCTAGGTTTCCACATCTGCTTTGGCAGCCAGGTTTAGTGGAGGTGGTGGTGGTGGCTCCGGCCGCATTTTGCGGTAGGGCTACCACTACTGAAAGAAAGCAGAAGATTTGGAGCAAAACCGAATGCACCAGCATGTTTTTCGAAAAAGGGCAAAAGAACCAGGCTAATCTATGCATACTAAGCAACTGCCTCACAGTTGGGCTTTATAATGGCATCCAAACAGCGATAGTCTTGTCGTAAACTTTTCTTTATAAGAATAAAAATTAAAAATTGTAAAAATCTTTTTATCTTTTCTGACCTCGCATGCATTGACTCCTACCAGAAAGACTTTTTTTTTTTCCTATTTCTTTTTTGTGTGAGATGGGAGATTGGGAATTTTGCTTTAGTGATCTTGCACCTGTTTGCCAATTCAATTTGTCCTATTGTTTGAGTTCTTTACGCTTCGATAAAAATATAATTGAGAAATACTATTTTAATTTCAAATGATTCGAGAATAATATATGTTATGAGCGATGTTGGGTGTAACTCAATCTGAATCCACTTTTATTTGGCTAAATCCTCCTACATTCGTCCATCTTAATATCAATTTCAAAATTCAGTAACATTTATTTGGACTTGAACATCAATGTTTATATTATGTCGATAATCTCTTCGAAGTAGAATTAAACATATCCTCACATATATCTCGGTAATATTTCTATTTAAAATGTGAACATTTGAAGATGCATTAAATTATAAAAACTTTAATTAAATCATGCAAAGCATATACAATTATTTCTAACATTTATGGAACCTTACGATGATTGCTACTTGTGCTAAACGCGTATTCCTTCTTGTGAATGATAATAAGAGTCATACATCTAATCAATTAGTGGTCAATTAATGAAAAAACATTAAATTTCTAACTTCCATTCCAAAAAAATATTTAATATCGAACTATAGAATTTAATATTAATATCGGGTTCAACGTTATTCTACCATCTACACAACTAACCAAGTATTATATGATTACAACACCACCAATTAAAAAGATATAACTTCACCCGGAATTGAAGGTTGGGAAGAAAGATTTCAAAAAGTCTCGAGTATTGAATTGCTTAAATGATTCGTGATTAATTATCCCCTTTGAGGTCTTTTTGTCTTTCTCAACTCCAGCAATATTGGATGTATGAAATATGTAGGAATATGCGTTTTATATCGAAAGCTTCTTCAAAGCTTTGCAAAGAATATGGAGTTGTTGTTCTCCTATTGCTCTTTTCATTGTAATGTATGTGTGTTTTTATGTACAAGATCCTCCAAGCTTCCTTTCTTTTGAATTGTGGATGAAAGAATGTACTATCAGACGAAAACTTAGGTCATGTTTAGCACTTCAATTTCATGGAAGATAAAAATTAAATTCCATTTTCCACATTATTACATGTTTGATTGCCCAAATTTTCCATGAAATTGGTTTTCCATTTTTCACACACATGCTCATATTTTCTTGATTTTTTGGTGGAAAAAGTTTTTTTAGGCAACTTTTTTTTTTAATTTTGTTTAATTTTTTTTTCAATGGAAACAAATTATATCCCCAATTGTAATAAATTATATCCATTTAACGGATAATTTTCATGAAAAACAAAGTCCAACGAATATCAAAAGATCCAAAATTTCAATATTTTTTAGGTGAAAAATTATAGCAATCAAACACAATTAATTGACAATTTACAATAAAAATAAGTTCTAGGCAATTCAATACATTTTTTTCACCCAAATTCCATTCTTACAATCAAATGTTTAGTTAGGTCAATTGCCTTCCAAAAAGAGGTTCAACAAAATAAAGAAATAAAACCTTTTCTGTCCGAACACACTGTGCAATCGCACTTTATAAGTGCTTGTGATCGCACCTACATAACAATTTGCTCTCTGGAATTCAGAATTTCATCATTGCGATTGCACCTAACAAGGCTTGCGATCATGATTTCTCTTCTTTTATTTTGGTCCTTGAATATTCTCTTTTGTTCAGTTCAAGTCCCTTCCTATTGTCACCCTGGGTCTTTCATCTTTAAATTTTTAAAATTCAGTCCTCCAAATTCCTTAATTATCTGCGATTGAACTAATGCATGTTTCAAGAGTTTGCAATTAAGTTCCTAAACTTTTCGAATATTATATTTCACTCTCAAAACTTGTGAATCACATCCAATTGCTCCATAATGCTTTCAATTAACCAATTGCAANTGCGATTGAACTAATGCATGTTTCAAGAGTTTGCAATTAAGTTCCTAAACTTTTCGAATATTATATTTCACTCTCAAAACTTGTGAATCACATCCAATTGCTCCATAATGCTTTCAATTAACCAATTGCAATCCGATTGATCATCAATTGCTCCAAATCAGCTACAATTTAGTTCTAAAATGCCTTTTTTTCACAACAAATTCATTTAAATGCATTCAAGTCGAGGATTTGCCTACAATTAACAAAGTTACACCTAAACTAGATAGATCTTCGCTCAATTAGCCATAAATAATCAAGAAAAAAAAAGCCCGCATAAGTTTTAATATATAAATCTTTCATATTACTTTTACCATATTAAATATCATAATCTAAAATTTTATAAAATAAAACTTATACCTTTTTTGCATAAATTGCGACATATTCCTTCACAAGAATTTTGCAATGTAAAAAAATAAAAAAAGACCGAATGAATGCAAGGCGCTAACATTCATGTAGCTTTTATATTCATGTAAAAAATGACTAGTCTACAATTATAATATTATCAAGTTTGTATATATTCAAAACTCGATAAATTATCTAAGAAGCACATTTGTTTAGTTTGTGCTAAGCAACTGTGAAATGATACATTAATTAATTGTTATTTATGTTATGATGGGTTTCAAGAATTAAATTAATGTGTTATGTCATCGTTGCATAGCATGCTAAGCAACAATACTTGATAGAAGTTCAAGTCAAAAGATGGAGGGAGAGGGGGTCGGGAAAAGAAAAAAAGAAAAGTTAGTACTTTCTAAATGTGTGATAGGTAAGGGAAGTGGAAGATGGGTCATTGCTCAAAAACTACTTTTTCTGTGTTGGATAAGATAAATATTTTCATACCAAAAAAATGTATAAGGTTTTACTACATCTAGCCATTGCTTTCTATTAAGGTTGATTCGAAGCTCTCTTGCTCCATATGATATGGCTATTGATGACCAATAGCCGGTCCATAGTCCACAATACCATTTGACGTTTAGCAAAGGCAAAACCAAAGAAACTAGGGGCTTGTCTGTGAGGGATTGTGTATTGACAATCAATTTTACTATCAACATCACCAACAGTGAACAATCTGGTTAATTCAAAACATGAAGCAAAATCTCATTCTTGTCCTCTTTGCCAAGACCACGTGACATGTGCCATTTCAAAATAGATGTTGACCTTTCCACATTCAACCAACAAGCATGTGGTCCCACATGGTCAAATATTTCAACCCATAAGAGTATACACTGTGATACACGTTGTCAACAATTGGGGAATTTTACTTTATTTTTTTCTACTCCGAAATTTTTTCCTCTCAATTTAAAATAAAAAAAATTTCATATAGTGCAGAGTGTAGTATTCGCGTTGTGTGGACATTAGTTTTATTTCTGATACTTGTGATTTGAATTTTATTTTAATGATTGCTTTACTG
>CAIGRN010067396.1:0-15199 GCA_903798345.1 Fraxinus anomala
GAATTTACTAGGGAATTCATTTTTTAATTCTTGAGGCATTCTCCTATTCCTCATCACCTTCTGAAATTTTTTTAACGAAATAAGCTATTTCATCGGGCCTAAGTGTCTCAGTATCAGTAGACTCACTCTCTTCTTCTCTAACAGTATTCATAACTATAGATTTAACCTTTTAAGGTTGAGAAACGGTGAGTTCATAGGTTTGAAGGGATCCTACGTGTTCTTCTATCTTAACAGCATCTAAGTCCTTACTTTATTCAATAGCGATGACTTTAGGGCTAAACCATTCAAATAGGGATCTAAGGAATTTTTTAACGATCTTGAACTCGAGAATATTTTTACCTAGGTTAAAACTCGAATTAACTATGTCATTCAACTTCGCATAGAATTCATTGAACGATTCAGCATCCTTCATTCTAATTTGTTCAAACCTAGAGGTTAACATCTGCAGTTTAGAATTTTTAACAGCTTAGTTCCCTCGTCTGTGGTTTCTAAAATGTTCCAAACTTTTTTAGTAGTCTTACACATTGAAACTCTCCTAAATTCTTCAGCAGACACATCCATGAGTAGGGAATGAATGTCCTTATTACATTCAACTAGTTCATCTTTAGTCTAAATGGAGATATAAATGGGTGTAACTACACCAACAATAGTAGTTGAAGGTGGAGTCCACCCAATTTGAACGTTAATCCAAATACGTTCATCCAAAACTTTAAGGAAGGCTCTCACTCGAACTTTCCAATAAGTATAGTTGCTTTCGTCAAAAAACGGAGGCACTGACAATGACTAACTCATCTAGAATTAATTAAGAGTCAGGAATCGAAATAAGGCTCTGATACCAATTGAAAATATAAAGTTCGACCCAAAATATACCAAGAGGGGGTGAATAGGTATAAATGCGGAATTAAAAATTTGTAATTAATTAGCAACAAATTACTAATTAATTATCTCTAGATGATTAAGCATACAATCCGATTATCTTACGTTTGAATACCGCAGAATATAATAACAGTAAATAAAATAATAAAAAACGCATGGTATGATCACGGAGAAACTCCAACTGGGTACAAATTTCGGGCATTTTGCCAGTCAACAATCCACTATAAACGATTTATAACTTACAGTCTACCAGACTAGACGACGACACGTACTATCTGATCTTCTGACTGTAGTTCCAACAGCTCTCCCGAATTCCGTACTCCTGCACCAACTCCCAGCTGCAGCTTCTAAAGCTCTCCTGGATTGCCCTATAATTTATAACTTACAGTCTACCAGACTAGACAACGACACGTACTATCCGATCTCCTGGCTGTAATTCTAACAGCTCTCCTGGATATTATGCTCATGCACCAACTCCCAACTGCAGTTTCCAAAGCTCTCCTAGATTGTGCTCTCCTACAACAACTCCCAATTTTGTGAAATTGTCTATCTCCTATAGATTTACAAAGAACACCACGTTTTTCAAGGACTGGAACTCCAGTCACATTTTCTTGATCTTCAAAACTCTGACAGATAAGAAAGAAGCAGCAGTTTGGTATTTGGATTGTTAAATTGATGTTTTTCTTACCGTCAAGAACAAATCACTATGTGAATAATGAATGTTAAGAGTAATTGATGAAGAGAGTATGAAAAACTAAGGAGATGTTCTCTTTGTGTTTCAATTTTGTGTTTTGAATTTTTAATTCATTTTGTTTTTTAAGTGTCCATTTTGAGATTGATGAAAATGTATTTTTTTTTTTTTTTTACATTTTTAAAAAAAAAAAAAAAAACACTATGGATCCACTACATATGGATGGAGCATTGACCGGCCATAGAAGTGCATGTTATGTCTTTGACTCAAAGTCAAACAAAAAGTGGATCAAAAGAAGGAATTTAAAAATAAAATAAAATAAAATAATACAGAGTTTGACATGTCAATGGCAAACTGACTTTGTTTTGGAATCTTCTTATGTCGTTGCTTTTGGGTCTGCATGTTGCACAAGCCTTTTACCAAATTTTACTTCTATTCACACTTGTACCACTCATTTGGTAGATCGAATTAGACAAAATTATTCATTATAAATAATGAAATTGAGTAATTTCGTCTGTATTTCTCAATTTTGTAATTCAGTATATCAAATAGGTTAATAATATTTACATTCGTAATGCATGAGTTGAAATACAATATTGTGATCGGAGTGTAAAAAAAATTATACGTTTATTTTTTATGCATTCTATATTTAATAATACATACCGTTCTCCTAATAGTTCGATGACTTCTCACAATTATTATATTGATTAACTTCATTAAAATGTTTCAACTTGCTAGACTATACTTGTTCTAAATAATTACTAATAAAGAAATTAAAATGTTTTTTAAAGTTTTAAAAAAATAAAGAATTGATTTGTTCTAAATAATTACTAATAAAGAAATTAAATCTAACGAATTAAAAAATGAAAAGTGATTTAGAAATTGTGTAAACATATACTTGTAGAGTGGTGATCTATACAACCTTATAACATGTTAAATTGTTGATACTGTCTCCTACTAGATTGAAAATGGAATTTTTGCTTAGTTAAAACTTATATATTGTATTTTCATTTACAAACCTAAAAAAATAAATGGGACGAACGATAAAGTAGTAAAACTGACACAATTCGTCACGAATAATTTTAGTGAACTCGAAACTTCATCTTACAAATGCCAGTTAGATGTCAAATCTTTAACAAAATTTCGACATTATCTATTTCATATCATGTTATGACCTAAACCGACCTAAAATACATTAAAAAAAACATGTATTTCTTCAAACACAATATCACTTAAACGTTGACAAAGACATCACAAACATTTTCTAAATTATTATCATTGGGGTAGTTGTTTGTTCATATCATTTTCTAGGCATCCTCAATCATTATGTTTATTAGATTAGATAGGCAGATCATAAAAAATTAAATTAAATTAAAAATATATTCTACCAATAATGATACTTAAATTGGAAATTAAAAAATATTATTAGATATTTATAAATTGTGTATTAAGTTGAAAATTAATAGTGAACGATATATGACCATGTTGGGCGGTTGCTCGACTATCATGTGCAGAGGATAATTACACGTGTTCATGTGCTATATCATAAGGTGCATGTGGGGGCAGGGTTCATACATTTTTACCCAACTCAAGAAAATAACTTGAAAGTCCGTATTTAGAAGAGCCAAGGAATTTTTTTCAATGGGTTTTCCTTTACAAAGGACTAAATATCTTTTGTGTTTCTTAGCAAAATTTGATAGATAAATGTTTCGATACACCCTGTTGAGAATTGTTGCAGATGTTTTGCTTATTTCAATCATTATTTACTTGCGCAACCACTACCTTTTCATCTCAAATCTTAATCAAATCAGACGTAATTAGGTGAGGCTTCTAAATGTTAAGTGGATTAACTCATCAAGTTCCTATTGAAGAGGGGTCTACGTAAGAAAAAGAAAAAACGCTTGAACTTTTTGAAAATATCCCGGTCGAAAAATGACTTTCAAAATGAAAGCTCACTTTGAATTTGGGTTTAAGGACCAAATTGCTAGAAGCCCATCCATCCACCCCCATTTCGTTCAAATCCCAGAAAAATATTCATAATTTACTATGTTACATTATTAAAATAAAAAATACTAGATGACATATAAAATATATTTACATATACTTCCTTTTAAAAACAGACCATCTGCCGCATTATGTATCTGGCCCTTTTTGAATTCAGTCTATTTCATGTTCTCCATTAATGCAATTTCCTAAATTGAATGAGCATTTCAAAAAACTGATGATGGCAAAAAATAATCATTTTTTAAACAAATTCCGGATTGCATGCACAGACATATACACAATTATGAAATAAATTGTATTTTCAGAAAATATCAAAACACAATTATATTGAAGTAAGAATGCAGATTTCCATTCACAAATTCATTGCGTCCTCATTACGATTATCACATTATAAAAAAAAAAAAAATTCTGAAACATATTCAATCACAGTATATATCCATATACACAGAAAATCAAATATTTAGTAAATATACTTTTTTTTAAAAAAAGAAGCAGGATTTACAATCTCATTAAATTTCAGATATAAAATATATACAAATTGTACAAACAAGAAATAAAGCCCTGAATCAACAGAAAATGAGAATAAAATGATGGATATGCGTGATATGGTGTATATTATTCTTTGTGGTAGATGTATAGAAGAAGGAATTGTTGATTAGGTTTTGAGAATTGTGGGTGATTCAAAGGAGAAACGTTCTAGTGGAGATTTTGGTTTGAAATACAAAAGGACACGATTTTAAGGATTTTGTGATTATTTTGACATGTTAGAGCATGATTGTTGGAGCGCAATTTAAGGTGCGTTTGTTGGAGTAAAATTAGCCAAGTAATGAATAGTCAGTATAATTAGGTTAGTTTTTCACATTTCTATTTTACTATATAAAAACCATAGTTGTCAGATTCAATCCGAACAATACAGCGGGTCAATGGGTTAATGGTTCAACCTGTAGGTCATTGCATAAAAATCTACCAAAAAAATATAAAGTATAAATTTTTTTAGAGGCAAAATTAAAATTTGTAATTTATTTTTCACTAATTATTTAGGTTTATAAAATAATGTAAAAGGTTTCACCGTTTTTCAAAAGAATATTTTTATAAAAAATATAAATGATTTCTTGCATAAAAATCTACATATATATATATATATATATATAAAGTATAAATTTTTTTTAGAGGCAAAATTAAAATTTGTAATTTATTTTTCACTAATTATTTAGGTTTATAAAATAATGTAAAAGGTTTGACCCTTTTTTAAAAGAATATTTTTATAAAAAATATAAATGATTTCTTATATAGATATAAGTTATTGCACACAAATAATACTAAAACACTTTATGCTCAAGTGGTGAGAAATCCATTATTTATTTTAGAGGTCCAATGTTTCATTCCCTTTGGACCCAAAAATTTTGTAAGAAAATTTCAAAATCCAATCAAACCGGTCAACCTGGCCGGTTAAATCGTCCATTAAGCTTTGACCGAGTCAAGTATATTCTTATCAAATTAATCTGTCCGACCCAGTCAAGGGCCCAGGCCGGCCCGGGCCGGGTTTTATAACTATGATAAAAACAGTATTTATGGTTAAAAAAAAGTTGCATGATATATTCTAAATATTTATTAAAAATAGGTGTGTAGTATAATTTCCTCCTTTAATTAAGGTCGGTGGACTGGAATTAGCATGTTCTCTTATGTGGGTTGGATCTATTTCCTTTTACAATGTTTAGTTTAGATAAAAATTAAATTTTTAATAGATTTTGATAAAAGTTGATAGAATGTGTAGGTGTAAAAATGAGAGTCTCATGATACGTGTTTAAATTAATTATTGACCTTAATTTAAATTTTAGTGAAAAATTATAATATACCAGAGTTTTAAACTTCCCATTTCAAAATTAAAATTTACAAGTTTCTTTTTAGAAAATCGTATGATAATTAAAATTTTAAATTTTAATACTTATATTCCAAACCCATGCCTAACCACCCACACCAAAATGCATTTTCATCATTTCTATTCTCTCCCCTTTCTCTATCCCACATTCTCTCATTGAACAATGCTGTTGGGAAATGCCATCAGAAGACGAGAACACATAGCTCGATGACAGTGGCATTGTGCACCAGACTCTACGCGCTATAGCAGCGACTCTATGCGCGCGTATGTTATATGCAAACTCACAACAACTATTGAGATAGCGCACATCCTATGGCTTGATGCGATCGACGCCGCGGAGAAAATTTAGGGAGAGGGTTTTGGGATTTTTGGGATAATTTTTTCCTCATTTGATCTGATCTGCTTCATCGGAATCCTGTGGTTATTTTTGTTGTTGGTTATTGGTGGTTTGCTTGTTTTAAGTTTGCAAATGGTGGTGGTGGTACAGGAGGTTGTGAGTGGTTGGTGGTGGTAGTGACGATTTAGTGGTGATGCATGTGGTGGTGGTGGTGATATTCGTTGTGGTGGTGTTGGCAGCAGCGACAAGGTGGTTCGACATTCAATCGGGGTTGGTGTTGGGGTTGGGATTGGGGTTGGAATGGAATTAAGAGTGTTTGTGAACAATTATGAGTATTTGTGACCAACAATTTGGACGTTTTGTGACCAACTATTTTGGTGGGGGTGGAATGAAGAGTTTGTGATCAATTTGGGCATTTGTAACAAATTATTTAGTTAATTTGTAATCGATAAATAATATGTAATCGATAACTTGTGGCCAATAAATAATATGTGAACTAAAAATTTAAGTCGTGACTTATAGAATTTATAATTTGTGATTGATAAATAAATTGTGAGCCATAATTTTTTTGATTTGTGACTGATAAATAAATTATGATCAATAAATTTTTTTATTTGTGATCGTAAAATTATTTGTGACCTATAAAATTTTTAGTTCGTGATTGAGAAATAATTTATGATCAATTAATTTGATAATTTGTTATTAGATAATATAAAATTATGATCTTAATATATTTAATTAATTATTTCATAAATAAAATTTTAATTAATATCTAATTTTTGAAATTTTAAAACTTGTTTCTTAATTTTGAAATGAGACATACTTAATTTCTTAAATATGAAAATTTCCCTAAATTTTAATCAGAATTTTTAGTTGAACCAAATAGAGGTAATATATATCAGCTCAAAATCGGAATCTAAATCCCAAGAAACCGCGCCACAAGCTATGTAACTTTTTGCAATATCTTATCATTCCCATCAAACTAGGTAAAGTTGATGAGATTTTTTATTCCAGTCACATATTCTCTCTTCTTTTTGCATTAATTTCTAACTAAGAATTCTCATCGGTTTTTAGTATTAAATTAACACTTTGTCTCTCTCAGTTTTTAGTCCATTAAAACACTATGAATTTTGCTATCTGAATAGGGGATCAGTACAGATAGCCTTACAGATGCGAGCGTTGCATCTATCATGCTCCTATGTACATTCCCAGTAAAGGTAGCATTTCTCAACGATTTTTAGGTACGGATTTTTTTTAATCAGAATTAATTTTTGGCAATAGCCAATCACAAGGAGACAATTTCCCTGTATTAATTTTGTTAAAAAAATATGTACGTATAGCAAAGTTCTTTCTCACACTATAGTTCTTCATAACTTTATCCAGATTGTCCATTCTAGCATCTTGGTAAAATGACACTACAGTCATGTATTACTAAATAGCCATAATTAATGAAATATCTGAGGTTTTGGCACAAAATTTTGACTAGTTAGAAAACTTTCTAAATTTATTTGGCAAACGTACCAAAACAAAGTGACCTAAATGAAAAATCTTTCCCAATGAAGTCAATTGGTTACAATAAAATTGACCACCGGGCCATTCGACTTAGCTCTCAAAGGTAATCCACCTTCCACACTGCCCTTTCCCAACCTATGCAAGGAGAGCAAAAGATAAAGGTCCTAACTAAATCATAAGAGAAACTACAGTATCTTAGGCAATAGTACATGCTCCTTTTGATGCATTTGATCAAGAATTGATCGAAAGAAGCATCAATGCGATGCAGGATGAAAACGTGAATAATAATAAGTGTTTTGTTTGTAACATACGAACATGTGCTTGCTCAAATTTCGTTCAAACGGACATGAAAACTAAAATATCTTATTAATCAAGAAAAAATATTTATTTTACAAACTCCTAAACACATATGTTAAGACTCAAAACAAATCTTAATCGAAACGAGATTCTAATTTTATAGATAAATTCAACTAAACTAAGCTCTTATTTGTTAAAGATTAAAATCCAAATTTTATTTTAAATAACAATAAATTTTAACAACATTTTTCATGAAATCAACAACTTTTCAACCGCATATTTTATCAATTTTTATTAAACTTCATTAAAAATCTGATTTAAATCCCTATCTAACTGAGGCTTCGAAAAGCAAAGGGAGCTGCTGCACGTATAGGTTTTCTTTGCCAGAATTTATACAAGTGGGCAAGTGTCACCTTTTCATTGGTGGCAGGAAAAAATGAAAGGAAAATCTGCTAAACAGGTGCTCTCAATGCAGCACCTGTAATCTGCCTGTACAGAAATTTCCTGTACAATCAATTATTCCCCAAGACAAATCCTTATTTTTTTTATTTTCCAATTATGCCCTTGTTTTATCTCCATTTTTTTCAAAATATATTTCTCTTTTTCTTCTTTTCAAGCACACACTTTTTAATAAAATTCCAAAATGCATTCCACACCAAAAATGGGGTCAAACACGCCCTATTTATGATTTTCTCTTCTAAATGTCTGAACATTACAATATAGAACTGGAAGTGAGGTGCACAGCAAATGCCTTTGTTTATAAACTCAAACGATGTAAAAGGGGAAAAAAATGGAGAAACATTCTTATTTACACCCATATACAAGAGGCCAAAGAAAAACGAAAAAACGATCTGCCAAAAATAAAAAAGCACAATTGCAAACAAGTAATTGAAAGTAACATACATGAGCTAATGATGCACTTGATGATTAGGTAGTGTCGGATTCTTTCTGAATACGTGCTTCCTGCATCGCTGAAAAATACTGTCGTATATCAGATCAAATTGAGTTCCAGCCCTTTCCCGGTTCACAATGAAAAGAATGTGATCGCCTTCCACAATCTTGTAATACCTACATTAAAAAAGATCACTTACATTAAGAAATACAATAGTTCGACCAGTATCACTTATCATTCTTATTCAGAAAGTTTCCATTTTTGTTTCTAGTTGAACAGAACTCAACTGCGTATTACTATTTTCTATCTCATTTGAGCTTTGTAGGAAAAAAAAATGCAAATAAGATGCACGTACAGAATCTAGTTTGTGTTGAACTACAATCCTGAAATCTGGATGTTCCAAATAGATTATCTTGCCAGATATCATAATTATGAGCATAACAAAAGTAAATAACTTTCACATAGCACTTGAGGGGTAGAGGCAACGAACCAGATGCCTGGTTGCAAAGGTAGGCAGTCTGAATCTTGTACGACAAAATGACTAGGATGTTCAACTGGGAAACAAGGGCGTGTCATGGATATGGTATTGAGTGCTCCATCGTTGTCCCACCAATCTTCATCGCTGTAAATCCATCGACGACTCAATAAGTGCAAATTCAAGTAAATGAAAGTTTGATTTCAAGTATCTTAGAATCAAGTGTTTGTCCATCAAGCTAAAATTTGTTATGAAAAATAGTGTTACTCACCGATAACCCTTATAAGGGGGCATAACATCAGGAGGGTGTCGCCATTGGCTCATTTGCAAAACTCGGATGAAAAGCAAAGGGTGGATCCCAAGAATGCCGGAGGGAACTGTCATACCCATGATTTTCCTTGTCCGTTTGGTGGCATAGCTGAAGTAGTATGTATCGGGAAATGTACATATATTGCTGTTCAATCTGATCGACCCCTGTATTGTAAGATCGGGAAGTATCCAGTCGCCTGATGCAAATGGACCACTATTTCCCAATAGGCAATCTATAAGACCCCAAATGCCAATCTTCTTCCAGGACATGTTGAAGTGATCAAATCCAAAATTGTAGAAGCTCTTTAGCCATGGAATGTCAAACCAATCATATATTATTACTCCTACACGGCACGCCTGCAGTAGGCAGATGGGCTTTAAAGACCTCCCATCTTCCGGCCTGCACATAATTCAATAAAATATCAGCTATGCAGTAATAGACCCGTAATAGACAAAATAATGGACAAGATTTGCACTTTTTTTATTTCTTAATACTGTCCTCAACTCTCTAGTCCAACTCACCACCATAATAGTCAATCAGAGGCAAACTGCAAATGGATTTTAGTTAGTAATTGCAAAATCGGATACATTGATGTTATTAAGCCACATACTAATTTGCAATTAAGCAATAACAAAAATATTCAACTTCTAAAATAAATTGTCCATGGTCACACCAATACCAGCAAGATTTTTCACTTATTGTTTAAACTAAACAGCTCCATATCTCCATTCACTATAGATAACATATGGCTATTCAATGGGGGAAAAAAATATGGTAATAGAAACAGTTGAATATTCATAAACTTACTGCATTCCATCTAAATAGGTTCTTGTTGTCCCATTAAATGCTCCCGATAACGATGTTATGCTTAGTACCCAGTTCTCTGAAGTATTTTCATACCCCTCAAATGCCTGAAATTAAATCGAAAAACTCTTTCATTTACCATATCAAAGTTGTTCTATATCTCATCGTAAGCAATTCATTTACACAAAAACTCAACCTTATCGGCGAGCATTTGCTGCAAAACCCGAACAACCTGTGCTCCAGATGAATGTCCCACAAAGTGAATGGGGTGATCCTCATCCCATTCATGGTAATGCCCTGCATTTTTCGCCACTGCACTAGTCAAAAACACAACGCATATGGCATATTTGGTAATGAAGATTAGATAACACTAGGCAGTAAGAAGAAAAGCTAAAATCTAGCTAAATATACCATCCAGCCCAATCCAATACTGCATACCAAACGTGTATACATAATTCCCATATCCAAACAGCTTAAAATGAAACCAAGTTCAGAACATTGCAGAGAAACGCCAGTTAAATTCCTACCCTTTTCGTAAATCCTCCCATATTGAGAGTGCCCACAAGACTTGCTATGTTCTTCTCCATAATCAACTTGCCCTCCTTTCAGATAATAGAACAATTCTCTAGCCCTGAAACCTTAACCCTATCAAGTATTGCAAAAGACCATACAGAATAAAACCAAAAACATCTATACCAAACAGAGGCATTTGAATAATTGAATTTGGAAAACATCCACCTGTCATATATGCTTGTCAATGAGCCTAAATCAGGCACTAGAACCCTATCATCCTTCTTCTCCGCCCCTGCGAAATACGACAAACCCCCCAATCTCTACAGAAAAAAAAAAATGAAAATACCCATTCTTGAAAATTTGCCGAATTTTGATAAATGCCAATGAAATCATATACACACACACAGTTATGTATATACATACGCCTTTGCCAAAACCAAAGATTCCATGGACCAACACAATGGGAGGCAGATCATCAACACTTGTTGTCTTTTTTGAACAATCCCCTTTCAATTCATTTTCCAAATTAGACTTAAAAGACCAATCACTCAAAGCCTGTGAGAGATCACCAGCCACAGCTGTGCTGAATATGTAAAACCCATATGTCAAATGCATCAAAGTAGTCACAAATAACTCTGTCAATTGTAGAGCTAAAATCCACCATCTAATCATCTTGTTTTTTTCTTAAAAACCCACGAATTTTATGTAAGAAAGCCCCCGTGAAGCCTACAGGGGGCCCAAAATGTAAATAAAAATCAAAATTTCCTGACCCTGTTGTAATATGAAAATGGGTTCTTCATTTTCTCAGTTCTTTCTCCCACGATTTTCTCATTGCCTACCTTTCAAAACGTCATTACAATCCAATGACCGATTAATCAAAGAAATTTCTAGAGGACCTCTCTAGAAGATGGACGGTGAAGATAGGTGCTACGTGTAGTGGGACCCACTACTAATTATAAATGGCTTAAAATAGTCCAAGTCTGACAGTTCATAGACAATCAGTATTAGTCATGAGATTTTGGTGAAGAATCCAAATAGTTTGGCTTTGTTTTAGGGATAATGACGTGATTAGCCGTGGTGAAATCTTTGTTCATAATCCAAATTTGGCTTAGGAAATTGGGACAATTGCACCATTGGTCCTCATCATAGTGTCTTGGTGGCACATTAGTGTTTAACCTTTAAAAGGGTGTTTGGCACCCATTAATTTTTTTTTTAAATTTTTCTTTTTCTTAATTATAACTACACATTCTCCAAATAAAATAATATAACATACAAATCTAAAACTTTTAATTACTTTTTAACCACACGTTCTTTCATCAATCACTATTTCAAAATTTATAATTTTCCAAAAATGAGTGCCAAACACATACTTAAATAAATATGAACAAATTCATCTCCCTTCTCGTTAGAATTGCATAGTCTAATGTAATAATAAAATAAATTCAAATTTTCGTTAATTTGTCACATGATTCCGATAGTGTTCGATCTTTTAAAATTAGCAAGTTGGTATCCAATTATTTTTATAATTGCACAATAGATCAAATATGTTCACTTCGGAGTTGTATACACTTATCTAAGTGCTTGTTTGTTTCCCATCTTGGGAGAATAAATAGAATTTTAAATAGTATTTTTTTTAGAGAATGTGTGGTTGAAAAATAAAGTAATTTTATTGATTTGTATGTAGAATATTTTATTGAGTGAATATGTGGTAAAGATTGTTTACTGTAATAAATAATGTTTAATAAAATGGATGATAAACAGGGGTTAAGTTGTAAAGCAACACATAACTTCATAAAATTAGATATACAAATGTTATTTCATAGAACCTACTATTTTTAATCTATAAAAAGATTTACCAAACACAGATTTAACATAAACTTGGGAAAGTTTTGGTCATTGGTGACTAAATCGAATAACTGCAATGTAAGATTGATTACTAACTTGTTTGTATTTTAAAATTCGAAAATCAATTTCCTATTGGTTTAATAAGGTTTGCTTATTACTTCAACTCAGGGATCTTTGCCCACGGAATTTGGGTCTCAATCATTGTCGAACTTGGTAAGAGACCCCGCTAAGGGAAAAACAAAGATGATGTGGACTAGTGATGCACTTTGGGTTTCCGAGAATAATTTTGCTAGATCATAGCTGTAGGTCTTGCCATAGTTATAAAACTCGGTCCGATCCGATCGGTCAGACAGAAAAATCGGTTATTCGAATCCTTGACCGGATCGGACAGATTAATTTGATAAAAAAGTACTTGACTCAGTCAAAATCGGGCTTTGATCGAGTTAACAGACGATTTACCCTACTTGGATGACTAATTTGATTGGGTTTTAAAATCCTCTTACAAAATTTTAGGTCCAAAAGAATGGAACATTGGACTTCCAAAAAAATAATGGATTCCTCACAACTTGAACCTAAAATGTTTTAGTGTTACTTGTGTAATAATGTATATCTATCTAATGAATCATTTATAAGTTTTATAAACATATTTGGTCCAACATTTTACTTTATTTTATAGACATAAATAATTAATGAAAAATAAATTAAAAATTTTAATTTTGCCCCTAAAAAATTTTTATGCTTTATATTTTTTTGTAAGTTTTTATGTGACCCGTCAGTTGAACCATTAACTCATTGATCAGCTGCACTGTCTAAGTCTATGTTTGGGTTGAGTCTAGCATCTATGGGTCCTACTTGTCAAACCAACAAAAATTGTGTGGGTCCCACTCTTATATGAATGATAGGGCATGTTTGAGTTCTTGTTTTTTTTTTTTTTTTTTTATGTAGAATGCATTTTGAAATAGTAAATTAATGGAGAATGTTTGGTTAAAAATGAAGAATTTTTTTTTAGTTGCGTATAATATTATTTTATTGAAAAATGTATGATTGAAAAAAAAATATATATATATTTTTAAAAAAATAGGGATCAAACAAACTCATAATAGCGTGGCTTGGATTTGTGACTTCATGCTCTTCACGAGTTATAATTAACAAGATGAAGTCTTTGTCGAGGTATACTAATAATTCCTACTCATATACATTTGATAACAGGTGGAAACTGATATTTAAAGTGACATATAACATATAAAAACTAAACCTCAATAAGGAGAACAAGGCGATTTTTGCTTTGTTGATGTTGTAATTTTTTCTATATGGTTAAGTGTGGTTTTTGTCACTTAATTCTATGAATTAGTAATGAGATGGCGTACAATTTAGGACACTTGACATTTGACGAGGTGTATTGTGTTAATTCTTGTTCTTTATTGTATTTCTGTGTCTTTAAAGGACGATTTATCTTAATATAAGCTAAAAACAAATAATGATGTCCTAGAAAGTGAGGAACAAAAATGAGGAATCATTTCATGAAGAAATAATTAGTTGGTAATACAATAATTAGTCCCTGTGTGTCTACTGTTACTTCAAAAAATTATTTGTTACAGTAAGATTCTTAATCACACATTCACCCAATAAAATATTTTACACACAAATCAATAAAGTTATTTTATTTTTCAACCACACATTCTCCAAAAAATATTATTCATTACTCTATTTTTCTCTCAATAATAAGAGACAAACACGCTCTTAATATAAAATGTTACAATAAATCGTGGATTTGTTTTCCTAGCACGTTCAAATTTTTTATTTTTTTATTATTTTTTTTTGGGTTCTAAAAACAAATCAAAATTTTACTAAACTTTTTTGAACCTGTATAATTAATAATTTTACTATATTTCCTTCTTTTGCAATGTAATCAAATTATTGACAGCACTTCTCAAAGAATATTAAATCATTTCTGTAGATTAAACGAAGTTGATCAATTGTAATTTAATTGTAATTTAGTCCCTATTTGAACCACATTAAAATTTCATTCACATTTTTTTACTTATTTTCAACTACATCCTTCAATAAAATAATATTTTCATCACATCAATATTTTTTTCTTCTTTTTCAACTATATATTTTTCATCAATCTACTATTTCAAAATATATTCTTTCAAAATAACGTGGCTCAAACACACATTTAATTCGTTTTATTTGTAAACAATCATTAATGATGGGCCCCGCCATTTTGACTGTTTATTTCGGTTTGCACGTACATGGCATGCACTCAATTCACCGGTGATCAAATTATTTGACTAGAATTTTTTTTAAAAAAATAAATAAATAAAAGTTTTATTTTTTGCTTTTCACTTTCATAATTTTATTTAGACTAAATTACTTGCTAACATAAAATGTAAACATTGATTGACATTCTCTTATGTGTTAAAAATCTAACAATTGATTGAAAAATGTGTTGTTAAGATCAATGTGTCAAAATCTGTCAATTTACGTGGGTGTAAAGTATTGTATCAACTTTTATGTACACTAGTCAAAGCAAAACGTGCGTTGCACGTTATTTTGAAATGCTTTATAAACGTGTAAAAATGATATTGATATTTGAAGATCGGTGAATACAAAAAATAGTTAAAAAAAATTGTTTATGTGAAATGAACTTTTTATATAATTCAATTATTTATTAACGTGTATGATAATAATTAACATTAATTTATATATATCATACTATAATTCAGTCAATTAATTCTTCAAGTTCATGTACGTACACTTT
>CAIGRN010067418.1:0-23855 GCA_903798345.1 Fraxinus anomala
ACATCTAGCATGCAAATAAACATATATATAATAGCATGGACGATTATTGATTTTACAATCTAGTCTTCCCGAGCCATAAAACTAGTTGATTAGTTTCTAGGGGACATAACATTGAATTATACAATGCTCCATCTCTTTGGTCCCATTCTCTTTTTGTTTCTTCAATTAGTCTACTGCAACCTGTATCCTGTACTAGTTGACATGTAGATCTGAATGAAATTGGATGTGCAAGTCTATAATAATAACACTAATAACGGACTCGCATGTCTAAAATAAATTAGAACTCGTAGGTCATAAAAAACAAGAATAAAACTAAATATTCAACACATCCACATGGTCGAGTCCATAATCATCTAATATATAATATCTAATATTATATATACATATATGTTTCAAGTTTCTATCAATTAAGATCGTCTAAACTAATTTAGACAAACGGATCGGAACAATTAAATAATTAATTAATAGAATTAATCAATTAATTTAGTTAGCCGATTTATTTGATTAAAATCAAATTTTAATTAAACACCAAATTAGAGTCCAACTCAATTCCACAATTGTATGGCAGTTTTATTTAGTTAAATTCAAATTTTAATTAAATACCGAATTAGAGTTCAACTCAATTCCACAATTATATGGTAGTTTTATTTAGTTAAATTCAAATTTTAGTTAAACATCAATTTATAGTCCAATTCTAATTTCAAGATATTAAGGTGAATTTATTCAATTAAAATCATATTTTAATTAAATATCAAATTAGAGTCCAACTCTAATTTCAAACTTATTAAAGTGAACATATTTAATTAAAATCAAATTTTAATAAAATTCCAAATTAAAGTCCAACTATAATTTCAAAATTTTAGGGCAAGAAAATTTAACTAAGACCAAATTTTAATGAAATGTCAAATTAGAGTCCAACTCTAATTGTAAGAACATATTTGGGTGGATGATTAATTAAAATCAAAGTTTAATTAAATACTAAATTAAAGTCAAACTTTCATTTAAATTGAATTAACATTTTAATTTAGGATAAGACTCCTAAATAAAATAAAATTCAATTTAGGATCAAAGTTTAATATTTAAGTTAAAATCATATTTTAACGAAAATACTGAAAGCCGTCAATATATATCAAAATTCATAATATATATCAAAACCCATTTGAAAATCAGTTTAAAACTATTTTAATATTTAAGTTCAAAATTCCTTTTGGAAATTTCAAATTGACCAATTTGGAAATTATTAACAGAGCCCTCAAAATTTCATAAAGCCTGTATAATAATAATTGCACATTAACCCCTAAATCATTTTGCAAGCAGGAGCATAACCCTGATGCCGCAACACGACGTCTAAATTGGCGAGTGTCGTCTCTATCCAACAGGGACGATACCATCGAGTGCTCAGTGCTCGACGATGAAATCAACCGCTGCTGCTTCGCCTGACCACCTTTGTTGACGACGATTGTTGGCATTACCAGGCCGCCAGCCCACCAGTGTTCAATCCTTTTTATTTTGGACCAAATTTTTTTTTTCCAAATCAGATTTAGAACTAGTTTTAGTTAAAAAGAAATTTTGCTAGAAACATGAAAAATAACAATAATCAACTTTTGATTGTTATATAATGCAACACAATTTCTAACAAACACGGTATACTCTAACACCACTATTGAGAATTTACTTAATCGTGCACAGCGAAAAATAAATTATTTTTCAATTCCCACAACGGATCTGTTTTGTGTTTAGAATAATACATTTGATAAATTCTGCAAACTCATTTGCTGATCTTGAAGTACGAACAATCACGATCTACAATCCACAGTTGTCCAATTGTACAGCCTCCAATAGAAATCCATAGAGTGAACAAGAATGAGAGAGGTTTCTCTTTTCTTGTACTGGCAAGAATATGAATAATGATGTGTGTAGTAATTTTCAAACTCTAACAGCCTATTAATAAAAGTCCAAATGGGCTAAGTCAGTCTCTTAAACTTAACCCAGTTCGATATTTAATTAATCCAATTATTTAAATTTGGTTCATGAATTAGTTAATCCAATTAATTAAATTTGGGTCTATTAACAACCCAATTAATTTATTTTTCAACACTTGTAAATTAATTCATTGGGTAGTCTCATTCTTCTAATTCTCCTCTTGTGTGTGACCCATTATGATGTGATCTATGATACGAAGGCAAGTCCGGGCAATGATCTCTTGATCGTTGAGGAAATGCCTATGATTAGATCGTAGCGAAGCAGGTCAAAGAATCTATGTGATTGCTTGTTCAAGCCACAATGGACGAAACATCGATCTTAACAAGTAAATTAGCAAGTTTCATGTTGGGCTTGAAAGAAGAAACAAGATGGATGAACTTGGTGCAAGCAACAGGCGAAGGAGCTGAGGGGTAAAGCTATATGACTTCATAGCCTACCTAAGCATGCAGTCGTATGTATAGATATCGAGCCAAATTGAGAACAGTTGAAGTGGCCTATGCGGCTGCATGAAGTTTTACTATGTGGCCGCATAGTACAATTTCTAGACGTGTTTTTTTCAATTTCGCACAATCTTCTATTTTAATTGAAACTCTAGTTTTATGGTAATTGTTGATATTTAGACTATTAATTCCATTTCCTAGTTAAGTTTTATGGGTTCCCTATAGATATGACTCATTCTATTCATTGTAAAACAGACAATTATTGAGAGATTATTGCAAATAATTATTGCTTTTCTTCTTGTTCTTCATCCAATTAATTTTGAACTTATCAAGATTGTTTTTTTATGGCGTTCAAATAAATTGAGTGAGATTTTTGAGTCTCGTAATCATGGGGTCAATATATTGTAGGCGATTGTGTTGGTTCCTTGGTTCAATATTTTTGAATCAAGCGTAAACGTTGATTTCTTGACTTTCTTGAGTTGAATTAATCTTGTATTGGTTTCATAGCTGTTATTGATATGTGGGTTCATATTAGTTGGTATCAAAGTTAAGTTCTAAAAATCAAGGTTATATCTTATTTATTTGTCCTTTTTGTTTTTCGTTCTTTGTGTTTTTCATTTTTTTAAGTCTACAATCAATGAAGTACCAAAAAAATCAAAACATGTTTTGCGCTAATCTAGTATCCAAATCAGTTTCTATTTCTTTTGCTGGTATCCAGTTGAATTTTTGCGCAAAAAATGAAAATTCAAAAAATTGCCAGCAGCGTTTAATTCCCATTTGTCTGAGTAAGAAAAATTCAAATTCAAAAGTGTCCAATTTAAATTCAAGAAACACCTTAAATATTCCCTTAATGCTCTATTCAAAGTTACAATTCCTACTTTTTGAGTCATTCTAGCATCAAATTTTTCTTACCTAAATCTTTGTTTGAAACTCTATAATGATTAATTCTGATTGAGTTTGAATTAGTTCTTTGAAACACTTGTAAGAAAAAATTGAGTGGAAAAAGGCAGAGTGGTGAGACTAATAGATGGAAAAGTCAATTTGTCTTTGAAGTACTTGCAAAAAAGCATTGAGTGAAAAAATGTAGAGTGGTGAGACTAATAGAGGAAAAAATTCAATTTGAGTGATACACGAGCGTACACACGTTAGGTAAATATTAAATTAGATTTAGGATGTCGGATAGAGACTATTCTACTTCAAGAAGGAATAATAACCAAGTCAACATGTCAGATGAGTTGATTCGATGGTTCGAAAGGTTGTTTGAGGATGTGAGAGATAGATTGGATAGGCAAGACACATTTCTTACTAATTTACGTAGGGAACAACTCAGAGAAATTCCTAACGCAAGGAAGCAAGGAAGGCGAGATCATATAGTGGATTATGCTGGTGAATGGGAAGCGGATAGTGATATTAATGAGGAGTAGATGTCAAGTTATGAAGAATGAGGGATAGAGAAGTTAGGCATGAAAGGAGGGGTAGAGATCTTGTTGGAGATGGTATTTATAGAATTATGGACAATATCGAAATGACAATTCCTTCATTCAAAAGAAGCATACTTGGAGTGGGAAAAGAAAGTAGAGTTTATATTTTATTGTCACAACTACTCAGAGGAAAATAAGGTAAAGATTGTGGTACTTGAATTTACAGATTATGCTATCATTTGGTAGGATCAATTAGTAACATCTAGGAGAAGGAACTTTGAGAGGCCTATTAATATATGTGAAGAATTGAAGGCTATCACAAGGAAGAGGTTCGTGCCTAATCATTATTATCGGGAGCTTCATCAAAAATTGCAAAGCCTCTACCAAGATTCTAGGAGTGTAGATGATTATTACAAGGAGATGTAAATTACAATGATTAGAGCAAATGTTGAGGAGGATATGGAGGCCACCATTGCCCAATTTTTGAATGGTTTGAATAAGGAAATAGCTAATGTGGTAGACTTATAACATTATATAGAGTTGGAAGACATGCTACATGAAACTATGAAGGTAGAAAGGCAATTGAAGAGGAATGAGATATCCAGATATTCATCGGGTTCTTCCGGTTCGAACTCTTCTTGGAAACTGAAGTGGGATAATAATAAAGGTGATGGGGCTGCTTCAAAAGGTAAGATTGAGCTACTGAAGGGAAGAGATAAAGTTGCTAGTAAAGCTACACCCAAGGTGGATTCCCCATTTAGGAATCGGGATATCAAGTGATTTAGGTACTTGGGATCTGGGCACATTTTTTCTCAATGTCCAAACAAAAAGGGCGATGATTTTACACGACAATGGAGAAGTAATGAGTGATAGTGAGGGTGAATATGATGACACGCCAGAATTGGAAGATGCTAGTGATGGTGAAAAGGTGGAGTACGCTGTGGGATAGCTATTGGTTACACGACGAGCTCTTAGTGCTTAAATCAAAATGGATGACTTGGAACAACAAATGGAGAACATATTTCATACGAGATGTCACGTCAACAACAAGGTATGTAGTATGATTATTGATGGATGTAGTTGTACTAATGTGGCTAGCACAACATTTGTTGAAAAGTTGGGATTAAATATGTTAAAATATCCTAAGCCTTACAAATTGCAATGGTTGATTGAATTTGGAAAGATTAAGGTGAATATGAGAGTGTTGGTGAGTTTCTCAATTGGGAGATATCATGATAAAGTGATGTGTGATTTAATTTCTATGCATGCCGGACATATTTTGTTGGGAAGGCCATGACAATATGATAGAAAGGTGATTTATGACGGGTATAAAAATAAGTACGGCTTTACTAAAGATGAAAAATCTATTACTCTTACGCCATTAACACCACAACAAGTGTATAAAGATGAAATCAAGTTGAAAAGTGAGGAAGGAAAAAATTGAGAGAAAAGGGGAGTGAAATTGACCTTTCACAATAAGAGAGCAAGAGAGAAAATAGTGAGTTGGCTAAAAGTGAGAAAAAAGAGTTGAGCCACAAGAAATGAAAGAAAAAAAGTCTTTTGAGAGGAAAGAAAAGTTAAAGGTGAATTTCTTTGCAAAATGGAGTGAGTGAGTTGAAGAGGGCAGTAATTGAGAATCGACCTAAAATCTTGTTGGTTTATAAGGAGTCATTCTTCAATCTTGGGGAATCTAATACATACGTCCCTAGTTTAGCTACTTCTTTGTTGCGGGAATTCGAAGATGTGTTCCCGAAGGACATGTCTAGTAGGATACCATCCATTCGAGGCATTGAACATCAAATTGACTTCGTACCTAGAGCTGTCATTTCAAACATGTCAGTTTATTGGAGTAATCTCGAGGAAACTAATGAATTTCAAAGGCAAGTGGAAGATTTGATGAGCAAAGGATATGTGAAGGAGAGTATGACTTAATGTGCCACGTCAGTACTACTTGTGCCAAAGAAATATGGAACCTAGAGGATGTGTGTCGACTGCAGGGCCATCAACAATATAATGATAAAGTATCATCATCCTACTCCTAGGTTAAATGATATGTTAGATAAATTAAATAGGTCGTGCATATTTAGTAAAATTGATCTTAAAGTGGTTATCATCAGATTAGGATGAGGGAGGGAGATGAATGGAAAATCACTTTTAAAACTAAATATGAGTTGTATGAGTAGCTAGTCATGCCATTTGGACTTACTAATGCACCTAGCACATTTATGATATTAATGAATCATATTTTATGTCCATTCATAGGTAAATTCGTAGTAATCTACTTTGATGACATTTTGGTATATAGTAAGGATCTAAATGAACATATAGAGCATTTGGAATATGTGCTTGTGGTTTTAAGATAAGAACAACTTTATGCTAACTTTAAAAAGTGCACATTTTGTACGGAAAAAGTTATTTTTTTTGGTTATGTCGTTAGTGCTAAGGGTGTTGAAGTGGATTAGAAGAAAATCAAAGTCATCAAGGAGTGGCCAACACCTAAAAGTATAACTGTGATAAGGAGCTTTCATGGGTTAGATAGCTTTTATAGGTGTTTTGTTAAAGACTTTAGCACACTTGACACACAGAGATCATAAAGAAAAGTATAGGATTTTATTGGGGCGTTGAAAAAGAACATGCTTTTAATAATATTAAAGATAGGTTGTGTACCGCAACGATTTTATCATTACCTAACTTTAATAGTACTTTTGAGATTGAATGTGATGCCTCGTGAATTGGTATTGGAGTTGTCTTAATGCATGAATGAAGGCCAATCGCTTACTTTAGTGAAAAACTAAGTGGATCGGATCTTAACTATCTTACATATAACAAGAAGTTGTATGCACTTGTTCGAGTTTTGGAGACATGGCAGCACTACCTATGGTCAAAGGAGTTCATGATTCACACAGACCATGAGTTCTTGAAACATTTAAGGGGTCAAGACAAGCTAAACAAGAGACATGCAAGGTGGATGGAGTTTATCGAGACATTTCCTTATGTTATTCGGTACAAACAATGTAAAGAAAATGTGGTAGCTAATGCTTTATCAAGAAGGTACGTGCTTCTAACTTCTTTAGATGCCAAATTGCTAGGATTTAAATACGTTAAAGATGTATAAGCTAATGATTTAAATTTCTTTAATATATATGAATCATGTGATAAGGACGCTATAAATGGATTTTTTAGGCATGATGGGTATTTATTTCGGGAAAATAAGTTATGTATTCCTAAATGTTCAATGAAAGAATTATTAGTATGTAAAGCACATGGTGGAGGTGTAATGGGTCATTTTGGGATTAAGAAGAACTTAGAAATGTTAAGTGAACATTTTTATTGGCCTAAGATGAAAGTTGATATTGATCGGGTTTGTAGTAGATACATCACTTGTAAAAAGACTAAATCTAAGGTTCTACCTTAGAGTTTATATACGTCATTACCTCTTCCTAGTAAACCTTAAGTTGATGTGTCTGGATTTTTTGTTGGGTTTACCTAGGACTAAGAAATGAAGATATTCTATATTTTTGGTGGTAGATAGATTTAGGAAGATGTCACATTTTATTCCATGTCATAAAACTAATGATGCCATGGATTTATTCTTTAAGGAAGTAGTGCATTTACATGAGATTTCTAGAAGCATTGTATCAGATAGAAATGTTAAATTTATTAATCACTTTTGGAGGATTTTATGGCATAAATTCGGAACCGAGCTATTGTTTTCTACTACTTACCACCCACAAACGAATGGGCAAACTGAGGTAGTTAATAGGACTATGATACAATTGTTACGCACCATAATTAATAAAAACTTGAAGAGTTGGGAGGAGTGTTTACTATTCATAGAATTTTCATATAATAAGGCCACAGGTTTCTGAGTATTGGTTTATCAATATTTCTAACATGTTTAATAATCTCCCTCTAGTAAAATTGTCCCATATGACCATACTACATCTCTATAAAGGATACGAATATGCATGAATGCGTGAAACACTTGAATATTTTATCAAAAATTGTAAAAAACATAGAGGTACATTTTCATCCCCTATAGGGCTTTGCGTTATTTACTGAAAAGTGCAATGGATTCACAAACACGTTTAATCAATGATCAAGCATTCGAAAAGATTTAACACTTGGATAATGATGTAAAAACATGAATTAAGAATAAAAATGAGCAATCTTTCAATTAATATAGTCAACATGTTTTATTTTCATCGTAGCAATTAAAAGTTTAGTCTAACATGATTGATTGCAAAAACACGTGTTTAATTGGAAGTGCATAGCCTTGAATGTATAGAAGAAAGAAAAGTATGATCCTTTAATTTTTAATCTCTTCAAAATTCTCGAAAAAACCCAAACTTTCAATCATCCCAGGAGAATTTTTGTGTGCCTTTTGCTCTAAGACTTAGTCTCTAATTTACCCTAATAATTTGTAGTCTCTAATTTACCCTAATATTTTGTATTTATAGGCCAGAGCCTTTGAATTTCATGCCCAAAAAATCACTAAAATGTCTTCAATTTAGAGTTATTGCAGTTTGCTGACTTTTATAAAGGTGCAAATTGCATATTTAGCCCCTAATGTCTTGACTTTTGTCAGGAAAATTTCCACTCGAGGACGGATAGACATGCTGATCTTAGGAAGCAGTGCTAGAGCATATCGGTTCGAGTCCGAGTGGTGGCATGCCATCTTCTAAAAAAAAATAGATCCTATAATGAATTCAATTTCTGATTTCTTGTAATTAAATAACTTTTCACAAAGAACAGGGGCATAGCTTGCAAGGAAAAGTAATGACACTAAATGCCTATTTTTTGTTGACTAGGACTAAAGGTATTGAAACGAAAGTAGGGAAGGGATATAACTCAGTGGTAGAGTGCCACCTTGACATGGTGGAAGTCATCAGTTCGAGCCTAATTATCCCTAAACCCAATGTGAGATCTTCTATTTCAATTTGCTCTCCCACCGTGATTCAATGAGAATGGATAAGAGGCTCATGAGTGCTTCCTCGCAAAGAAGGTCGTTGTGACCAGGCACAGGCGACTGTTTACAAAAAATAAAGGTCTCCACAAAGTCGTAAGACCATTTCTGGGGGCTGACGTTGCCCAGCGTCGAAAGGTCAAGGAAGTTGGTGACCTAATGACGGGGAAGCCGGCGACCGAAGCCCCGGTGAAATGGCAAAAGCCGAATACAAAGATTATATTGCATGTATTTTGGTAAATACATACTTTTCCAGATATAAAAGATTTGAAATACAAAATCTAATACTCTGCCAGCGAATGGTTGAATACTTTTCCACCACACAACATCACCGGCTGGAACAATCTGAGCCAGAAATTCCTGAATAAATATTTCTCTTCTAAAAGGATTGTCGGGTTGAGGGATGAAATCACAACATTCTCTCAGCTTGAATCAGAGTGCTACTATTAGGTTTGGGAAATGTACAAGTGATTGCTCCGTCAGTGTCCACGGCATGGGCTACAAAATGGCTCCAAGTGCAGTATTTCTACATTGGCTAAATCCGACAAGCAGGGCTAACGCTGACTCTGTATGTGATGGTTCAATCACAAAAAGTTCAGCAGATCAAGTCTATCAGATCATGGAGGATCTTGCATTCGCTAGTACACTTTGGCCATCAGAAAGATTAAGTGGGAAGAAAGCTGCTGGAATCTATGAAGTTGACTCACAGACAGCAATCTCAGCACAGTTAGCTGTATTAGCTAACGGTCGATTGTAATGTGAGGAGTCATTTTGCTCAGTCAGTTGAGGATGTAAATCAAATGCAGAATTTCTAAAGGCAACAAAATAATCTTTACTCAAATTCATACAATCTAGGTTAGAAAAATCATACCAATTTTTCTTGGAGTAATAATCAAACTGTTCAGGGTGCACTACAATAAAATATAACATCCGATTTTCAGTAGGCAGAAATGAAGCCCACATAGGAAGAAGCGTTTAGAAAATTGGCAGCATCATCAACTGAGGCAATGACTAGAATAGCTGAAGCATCAACTAAGTTCATGTAAAAGACTAAGAAAAGTTTTCAAGTTCAATGAGCTATTATACAAAATTTGGAAAATCAAATAGTAAAATAGAAAAAGCACTTTCATAAACAGCAGGTAATGCCAATAAGAGTTGTGGAGAACAAGAAAATTGAAGCAATCACTACGTGAACATGAGTTCAACTTCCAAAAATTATAGTTAAGAGACATGAGGTAGTAAATGAAAAGGTACCTTCCACAGATGAGAGCACGTGGTTCAATCTAAACAATTGACAAAAAATAACTCCAGATCAAAAGTCAAACAGTCCAGTTACTGTCAGGACTTACGTGCCTCATATCTCCTTCCCACAGAGATTGCAAAAAATGAAGGTGGAAGAAGAATTTGGCAAGTTCTTGGACATGCTAAAGAAGACACACATCAACATACCATTCATCGATGCAATCAGACAGATCCCAAGTTATACAAAAAAATTTGAAATACATGATATCAAAGAAAATAAAGCTTCCAGAATTTGAAGAAATTACATTGACAAAAGAGAGTAGTGCTATTCTTCAAAAAAAAAAATTGCCTCCCAAACTTAAGGATATAGGGAGTTTCACTTTACTTATTTTACTAGGAAGAGAATTTTCTTTTCTTACTTTATGTGATATAGGTGCAAGTGTTAACTTCATGTCTTTATTTGTCTACAGGAAATTAGGACTTGAAAAAGTTAAAACAACAAATATTTCACTACATTTAGCTAATAGAAGCATCAAATATCCAAGAGGCAAGGTTGAGGATGTACTCATCAAAGTTGAAAAGTTGATATTCCCTACAAAATTCATTGTTCTTAACATAGGAGAAGATTGAAAAATCTCAATAATCTTGGGTCAACCCTTCCTATCAACGAGTCGAACATTGATTGACATAGAGAAAGACGAGTTGATTTTGAGGGTGGAGGATGAACGAGAATTTTTTAAATTACACAATACATCCAAGTAACCAACAAACCTTAAGGAATGGAAATGTATTGATGAATACGTTCAACACAGCCCCTAGAAGAGAAAACTTAAAGTTCGTGAAATTCTTGGTCAAGATGAGAACAAAGAGTTCATGATTTAGAAACTAAAAAGATGATGGAAAGCTATGAATTGCAAAGAGTGCAAGGGCCAAAAACTCCTATTTGAAACACAGTAAATGAATCAAACTGCAAAGTCTAGCTGAAGACTATAAATTAAGCGTTTATTGGAAGACAACCCAATGTCTTACCATTTTATTTAATATGCTTTCATTATTTGCATTGCATGTAGTTTTTAGGTTACATTAATTGTAGGCACGTTTCGTTTCAATAAAAGGGTCATCACATCTACAGTTAACCTAGATAAGAGAATAATTTATTTAAGTCAAAAATAGCAGAAAAATCATGTGGCACACACTTCAAAGTTTCAGGGACATCAAATAAAATTAGTTATCATACATGCCATGTTTTTCACTATCCTTTGACTCTTATAATGATTATCGTTCACCAATGATAGGTACTTCTATACCAAGCGGATGGAGCTTAGCAATTTGATGAATTGAATACATTGTTTCAACAAGCTACTTCAAAAATATTAGATATAAAATTCTAGAAGTACAATTTTCCTTTTATTCCTCACCCCTTTATATGCTCACTTATACTTTTAAGACCTTGTGGACGATATCTACTTTAGATTCGGGGGTGGAAAAATATTTATTTTTTTTACTTTTTGTGTGTCGTCGTGCGTTTATTTCTTTATATATTAGATAAATTAAAAAAAAATGAAAACTTCAAAAAATTTCGAAAAAATATTTTCTTTTGTTTGCTTGTGTGGGTTAAGTAGTCTAACTGACAATAATATATTTTTTCAAAAAAAATCGATTTTTACCTTATAGATAGGAAAAATTCTAATGAAGAGCGGAAGTAGAAAGATAGTCTGGAGTGAAAGTGCGCGTCTGAGTGCGACTTGAGAGAGACGAACGCGTAGGGCTTTCTTCCAATTTTTTTGAATCTTCGACGAAAATAGCAGATAAAGATGGCGGCTTACGAGATTGATAGACAAAGGTATCGCCGTTTACATTCTCAGTGTGAAATTTTGAGAGAGACAAATGAGAATGTTGAGAGAGACAAACGAGAGGAATTCTACTTCTTCACCCAAGGAATTGTTCTTCTTCCAATTTTTTCAAATTACTTTGAACTTTTTGTTTTTTTAAGGTTAGTTTTAGAAAGAGGGGTTGGGGGAATGTGGGTTGGATCATATGGGTTTCATGCGATGTTTAAATTAATTGGATGTGACATTTTTTTCTCTTTTTAATACAACTTTTTTCATAGAGTCAAATCTCATTTAATTAGAGACATATAGTGTATTTAAATTTTCTTGAAAGACACAAATGTCTAAAAGTGATACTTTTGCAAAAAAATTTAAAAAATAACATTTTTAAAAATGTAAAGCCAAAAAGTAACATGAGGTACAAATTCCTCTTTTAGTTTCACAATTGAACAATAAAGTAAGTAGGTTACTTTGTTAACCACAACGGGTCGTGGCCAATTGGGCAAACACAATACAAAGATGAAAGAAAGACTTCAGAGCGATTACATGCTTAGTTCCATCTCTCTTTTTCGAGATTGCATGCTTAGCTCCATCTCTCTTTCGAGAAAAAAGGCTAGTACTCGTCATGAATTTAGTTACATAGCATTATCAGTCAAGTGATTCGATCAGAAAATATTAATTTCTTTAACTGATCAGTTCAACCTGAATTCAATAAACCAACATCTAGTTAAATGGTTGCCTTATTTTTCTGAAAAAATAGAAATTTGTTATTTAACATCAAGATTTACACAATGAATTACATAATGTCACATGACACTTTACCATTTGACAGTTTAAAACATACTCACATTTTTCATCCAATATTTTCTCTCCACATCATTTCGATAACTGTTCATGTACAATTTTGATATACAAGTAACAAAATCCTCAACATAAATACTTTCTAATGAATCTTAACTGTTGACATTTTTCATTATGCCAAAGAGTTCAAGTCAGCAAGAATAAAATACACATCTTAGATATATTTTTGGAAAAAAAAATATTTCAAATCAGCCCTTCTATCTACTTGGAAATTTTGAAATTGTTTCAATAACATTTTAATTAGTAATAAACTCAAAAATGTTTCTGGCTCCAACAGTACCAGGTTACCATCTTCCTATTGACCTTATTCACAGCTTTGACCCAATCCCCAATCAGGGGCTGGGGCGCAGTTGTCCAACACGGTAACTACGAAGGTTATACAAGCAGTGCCAAATAAGGAGAATGCTATTGTGAGGATCCCACAGAAGTTGTAACCAGGAAAACGACATTGACAATTTTGGAACCTTCCACATATCAAAGCATTATTACGACAAAGTGAGTAGAACTTGCATAGCTAGATTATTTGTTCGTGAAAAGAAAACTTGCTTACCAACCTCATCAAAGGAGTTCTGAGCGCATAGGCAAATTCGAATATTGAGTCAGAAAGGTATTACTCACTGTATCTTCAACTGAATTGACTCGAACTTCAGCTCCACTTTATGTGTTCTTGGATAGAGAGCTTGCTTGGCTAATAAGCTTAAAAACTTAAAAATAAATATATTTCCTTTTCTGTAAAAAGTTACTTAAAAGTAACTTTACTTTAAAGTTTAACCAAGCATGTACTGAATCTACACTAGCCAAGACCTCGAGTTCAAAAAAGTAACTTTTACGTTTTCTTAAGTTCAACCGAGCATGTTCTGAATCCACGAGCCAAGACCTTGTGATCCAAAAAGTAATTTTTACTTTTTCTTAAGCCCAAGCTTGTTCTGAATCCACACGAGCCAAGATCTCATGATCTCTTTTGCTTGGCTAAACGAAGACTTAAAAGAGGGAGAAGGGTGCAGAGACAACCATGTTTCTGTTCTGGGCACAGCAGCTAGAAGTTATCTTCTAATCGATCAGAATCAAAGGCCTCTGGATTCTCAGAAGTGAATTTGATTAGATTTTCCTGAATAAGAGTCACTCCGGTCGATATGCAACTCAACAGAGAAAATTTATAATCAGTCATGAATATTAGCATATAAACTAATGTAACCATACTATCAGCAGAGTGAAATTGTCCTGTCTTCATTTTTACGTAAAATTTAAAACGGCTCCTTTTGTTTCTCTTTCTTAAGCCATACGAGAGTTCACCTGCACTCTAATCTTTAACAAGGCTCTAGTTTCTAGTTAGGTGAGCCCACCTATTGCAAACTCTAGTTCAAAAAAATGAGAAAATAAAAATAAGAAAATTGTTGGAAGAGTTAATAAGATGGCTACAAGGTCATTGAAAATTTTCTTGTGAATTGAATTTTATTCTACAGCAAAAGCTTATGCTGAAAAATCAAGAATCAGCCACAGATTTAATATTAGATTTCAAGCAAATGAAAATAGATACTGCTTTCTGTATTAAATTAGATAGCACTGTCTAAATATTATACAACTAAAAGAACTGATGCATTGATAGCAATAAGAAACTAAACAAAACCATTTGATACAGACGATGAAAAAAAAAAATATGAAGGAAAGAAAATGCAATGACAACTGGAGTTGATGGTCAAATTGAATTTGTTGTTTCACCAGCCACAGCCATTAATCTTTGATGTTCACTTATGCTGTATGGAATAGAAGCACACAATTATCAGATACAAAGCATCATACATGAATATTATTAATACTAGATTTGACAACATTGAATTTAAATTTGTCAAAATTCAATTCAAATTAAAAGGAAAGGATTTCTAATTCAAATGTCTAAACTCATCCCAGACTACGAAATGCAATGATATTAATTCATGTTGAGACATGAAATCATAAAACCATTGTGGTTGAAATGAAAATGAAATTTGTAGGTAGCACAATGAATTGCTTACCAGAAGTTATGGAAATGAAATAAGCTCATGGGTGGAATATGTAACGAACTAAGCCTTGTGTCCAGCCGTTATATCATACGTACCGTTCGCTTTGAGAGGGACATCTACCCTCTTAATCCCTTACGAATTTTTGTCGCATCCCTAAAATTCAAATCAAACCCTGATACCAATTGGACAACAAATGAAAGGCTTTAATAAAAAATTTCGTAGAATCGAAAATGAAGTTTTCATCTTCTACATGTGAGATCATAAATTAGTAACTACATCAAATTTCTTAAAAAAAGGTCTTGCCTAATTGGTATCAAGATTTAACTTAGCCCCCGTTTGGTTTAGATTAAAATCCAATTAAAATCTCAAGTCAAAATCAACAATTAATTTTAACCACATTTTATAGGACCCACAACTTTTCAACCACACATTTCATCAACTCTTATCAAAATCTACTAAAAATTGATTTTAATCTCTACCAAACAAGGACTTAAATCTCTTATAAGGTAGATGTCTCGGGTTCGAGTCTTAGGACATGACAGAAATTCATAAGGAATTGAGAGGGCATATGCCTTCCCAAAGTGGATAGTATGTAATGATATAACGGCCAGGTACGAGGCTACGAGCTTGAGTCGTTACATAATACAAGAGCTGCACAATCCTCTATATGCAGAAAACTAATAGCACGAAGAACGCAAATCTCTTGAAGCTGGGGACACCTTCTGACAACTCCTCAATTCTCCTTAGCATGCATTTCCATAAAATTCAGCTCCAATCACTTTTTACAAGATCCAATCATTTCCATAAAACCTCAATATCAAAGTTTTTGCAGCCATCATAATCATCGCATACAAACCACATCTTTACACTGGATTCCTTATTAAAGCAGGTTTTCAACCTACCAACGATATACTAGATGTGATCTATCAAACTCATAGTCCTTGGGAAAGATAAATCAGCAAGAAATACAATTTTTGCACATGAGGAAGAAGATATAGGTAGCTGAATTTTTAAGATTATAAGAATACTACAATTCCCCATACCTTCAACACATCTTCCCATTCTTTAGGACCAACGGACGTGACAAAGTTCATAGTATATTCAAATCTCATGATTTTTCTTTCCACACGTCGTCTAAAATTACTAGAACATTTGTCAACTTAAAACTATTAAATTCGAATCAACATTTTTTCCTATTCCTCCCATACCAAATATTGGAATCACTGATACTTGAACATAATTTTATTTGATTGAATCCCCAATGATTCGACTATCCTTTCATCCAAATTCAAAATCATTTGCAATCTTTCACCTATCCTATCAAGCCTTTCCACCAAACTGAGCGCACTAATCTGCTCCCCGATACCTTTAAATAGGTAATCAAACTCCTCCAAATAGGATTTCATCCCACTATTAATCATAAAAGCACCGCTTGCAGAAATTAGTACAAAATTCGAGGACAAGCTTCCGTACCTCATCATCAGTTTCCAATCATTTGCGCCACAGAGCTTCAGAGTTCAACTTATCCATCAATTCATTCAGATCTGAAGCCAAACCCTTCATTAATTACAGCAGAAAACATACTATTGAGCAAAACCGTAACAAATTCGCCAAGAAATTAAGATTTCACCAATAGCATTTTTTATTAAATTTGTAAGACATGAAGCGGCAGATCGGAGAGATAAATAATGATAACGATGAATTATTATCGTGTAGAAATGGAATTCGATTCTCGACCAGAAACAAAGCGAAATAAGAAAGAGAACTGAAAGAAAACGATTGCTGCAGGAAAAGGAAAAGAGGCACAGTTGGATTGGTAGCAGAGACCCTAGCTTTAAATTGGATCACCGTTCAATTTAGCCCTGTTTGGCACCGATTATGTTTTTCATTTTTATTTTTAACCACATATTTTTCAATAAAATAATTTTTCTTTCTTTTTCAACCACACATTATTCATCAATCTACTATTTCAAAATATATTTTTCCAAAATAATGTGGCTCAAACACACCCCTAAGTAAAAATTAGCTCATTTGGCCCTCGTTTTTTCGCGTTAAGTTATAATTTATTTTTTTCTATCTACTTATCAATTGCATTTTTTTTATAAAATAATATTACATATAAACTCAAAAAAGACTTCATTTTTTTAATCACATATTTTTCAGAAAATTAATATTCTTTAAATTATAATTTGAAATAATGGGACTGAACGAGGACTTAATTTCTAATATAGTTTGATAAAAATTGACAAAATATATAATTATAAAATTAATGAAAATTGTAAATTTCATAAAATATATAATTAAAAGAAGAATTTATATCACATGTCACTTTTTGGATTTGCATTTTTAAAAATATCATTTTTAAAAAAAATCTTTGCAAAATATCACTTTTAAACATTTTTGCCCCTCAAGAAAATTTAAATACCTTACACGTCTTTAATTAAATGATAGTTAATTAATAATTACATGAAAAAGTTGTGCGAAAATAGGGGAAAAAATGTCAAATTCAATTAATTCAAACATCCCTTAAACTCATCCAACCCAGCCCAGACCCTCCACCCCCTCTTTCTAAAACTAGCCCAAAAACAAAATTCAAAGTGATTTGAAAAAATTAGAACAACAATTCCCTATTTGAAGAAAAACAAACCCTCTCGTTTGTCTCTCTCTCTCTCTCAAAATCTCACACCAAAAATGTAAACGACAATACAAAAAATTGAAAGAAGCGTTCATATATATATATATATATATATATATATATATATATATATATATATATATCTCACACACACACACACACACACTAGTCGCACTTAGACGCTCACTCTCACTCCAAACTAGTTTTTTTTGTTTTCTACTGTTCATTAGGATTTTTCCTCTATCTATAAGGTAAAATCGATCTTTTTGACGCTGATATGTAGGTAGGATGTAGCTGGTTTGTAGTATGGCTAATATTGTGGTAATTTGAAATTTTGGATTTATATTGATATTTGTGTTTTCAATTTTAAGAAATGGGCATTTTTTAATACATGTTTATGTTAGTGTGTATGTATTGGGCACATCCCATTTTCTAAAATGTAGAATTTTTGATAATATGAACACTTTTTATCAACAAGAAAAGAATCACTCTTTAGGGCACATGTACACACGTAAGAGAATAGCATATCAATGCTTTCTAGGGTATGCTAACTTTATGCTAATTTCTTGCCCCCAAAAAATGGTATTTTGGATGTATATTGTCGTTGCCTTTAGTGGTTAATTTGAAATACACATATTTGTTGGAATTTGATTTGGGATTCTGTTAATATACATAGTTTTGCATCAATTGGGCATTTCTATTAAATTGAGAAAATTGTGTTAAGTAGAAACACGTCACTAGTAGTTTTATATATGATTTTCTACATATACGTGCATATGATTCTTATTCATGTGAAGCTATAGAATGCTTAAACAAGTTTTAATTGATTGGTTAGTATACTTAAATTATTAGATTTTAATATGAATTTCACAGTAATTAAGTTTGTCAAAACCCAACCCTTCATGTCTTGGAAAACAAATATGAATGTGAAATGTAAATGTCAATTCCAATTATGAAACCATCTGTAAAACAGTCGTTCTCGACAGTTGGTCACTTGAACTCTTGACAATTGAGTCACTTATCTCGATAGTTGGTTCCATAAGCCAAAATTTGTTCAATTGCTTTTGCACTCGTACTAAGAATGAAATGTATGACTTATCATCATTTGTCATTTGTTATTTCTTCATGTTTCTATTTTTTGTAGATGAGTTTTCAATTTCTCTTGTCAAAAATGATCGTTTGTCATCGTGCATCGTAGTAGTGTGAAGTACATAAAAACTGTACTTTAGAAGTTCGATGCCACTCAGAGAAATGATTTTGAAAATTCATGTCTAGGCCACCTGGCCAATTTACTTGATGTTCGGTTTCTTGATACAGCCCGTCTTTTGATTGATAACAACTTCAAGAGTAACAACTAATGGTTTAACATTGACGCCCACCTATCACAATTTGGACTGCAAGAGGATGCCATGGTAACGGGTCTTAAGTGCGGTCGTATGCCGATGAACAACGATCGACACGCATTCAGATGTTGACACCATCGACTAAGACTCCATTCAATTGAGAGCAGAGAGAGAGTCAAAAAAACATTAAACAATTGGAACTCTAAACATTTACAAGACATCTATCTTTCGTTTTGATTAATTTGTTGACATTTTTGTTGGTTAGATGGGGTTGTTCTATGTTGATATCTTGGTACTGTACTAGTCATCTTCCTTGCTTAATTCAAATGTCAACGACAATTGAAATGGGACCTAAATACTTATGTTATCGGCCATATTTATGTTTTCTAGTTTTTGCCAGTGATTTACGTGTTAATGCATGTACATAATGTTGTGCATCTGATTATCCTTTATGTCCGAATTTTTAGTCTAATTCACTACTTTGCAATGAACTATTAAAAATTATTGAAACAATATGTTAGGATAGATCGTTGAACTTTCGACAGCTAATGGAATATTTTGTCTAGTTAACTACTTTGCCTATAATGTTATTTCCACAAGACTAATTTTTGCAAACGATAATGACACGTAACTGATAATATAATATAAAATGTTTAACATCATTATTGTGTGATGGAAAATACTACTTCAACCCTTGAACATGATTCCTATTTACGTGCTTTATGTTTGAACGGGGTTCGAACATGTGGCCCAATTATGGCCTACTCTCCCACACCGATTGCATTTCCTTATGCGTAGGTTATACTCGTATTATTACTCATATATGAGAAGTTGAGATTGCAATGATAAGTATTCTACACAATCAACATACCAGCATTTAATAGCATAAAAGTGACACCTCCAAGTATTTAAATCTAACCAATAGCAAACAGGTAAAACTGATTGTTGAAATGTGTATCTTGACATTTCAAAAATGCCGAATTCAGTAGTTTGTTTTGATAGCTCAACTATCAAAATTGGCGGAAAGCATTTAATGGATGTGATTGGAAGACATTTTTCATAGCATTAAGTGTTGGTATCTTCATTCAAAAAGATTTCAAGAACCAAACCGAATTAATGAATAATAATTTTGGAAATTTCAAATACATATGACCATGTTGTATTTAACAATTCAAAAAGTAAGTTATAAAATAAAAACATAAACAATTTGTAAATGCTAACCTTTTAAAATGGAAGTTGTGATTTTTTGTGAACGGAAATCGGCTTATACATTCATATGATTTTTTTTTTAACAAATTATATTACCCAATGTATTATACATATTCAATAATTTCTAATGGACAATGCTATGTAATGCTATGGGTACATAGCATTGTTCATAATGGTTAACATAAATGCCACATGACGACTCCTTATTATGGGGGGCCTGTGGGCTTTAACAAATCATATTACCCAATGTATTATAAATATCCTATAATTTCTAATAGACATAGCATTGTCCATAATGATTGACATAAATGCCACATGTCGGCTCATATTGGGAGGGCGCTTAGGACGCATTAATGAACATTAAATGCACCCAAAATAGTAAATCTATGGGTGATTTGGACATTTCATACCCAAAAAGTGATTTTTTTTAGCACCATATATAAAAGTGATAACTTTTGGTATATTTCAAATTTTATGGCATCTATGAAAATGTCCCTAAATAAAATTAGCTTAAGAAAAAATAAATGCCAAATATGAGCTTGATTTAATTGGTGTTTGAGTCTTTTCTTTAAAGCACATTTTTATTTCAAAATCATTTTTAATCATATATTTTTTTTAAAAAATAATTTTGCACATAATTTTACAATTTTTTTTCATACTTTTCATCACATTCTTCAAAAAATTCACTTTTTAACAAATCTATTCTAAAAAAAAATAGGACTTAAATAAAGGCTTAGGGTATAAAGCATGACTGTTTAAAATCAACCCCATGCCGTCACATTAGGTTAAGTGCCATCGATCAAATCGATGATAAAAGAAGTTAGTTTCCTTTTTAAAAAATAAAATTTGAAGTTAATCTGCTGATTTTGAGTTGAACCTGTCGATTTGTTTTAAGTTTTAACTATATCTACCTAAGTTTTTCTACATATGACCTGATCCATTCTTAACTTTTTTTTCTTTTTTTAACATCTCATTTTTACATGCACAATTTCTATTTAACATTGGTTTAGCTATCTCGACTCGAGGAATTTGCCTACATATAGGATTAAAGCCATTGACTTGAATTTTAACAACGAATGTAAATAACAATATAAATTTAAACGGGGCCGTTCCTCCTACCCATTAATTTGACAAGTATTTTTGACAAATAATCGTGACTTTAAATTTAAATCAATCGAACAGTCAAAATTTATCTATTAAAACACTATAGAATTCATAAACTTACTTCCATTAACCTAATTACCTTATATTAATCCCTAAAATCTTTCAACAACATCGTGATTTTCTATTATCTTATTCCATTCTCCATCACCATCAAAATTCATCATCTCTCTAGCAAAACTGAATCTCCAAACCATCACTGCCTGGAAAGAATTCCTTTGCCCATCCATTTCTGTTAGCAACATTGGAAGATTTATAGTAATTGATTCAACATGAGATCTCCTTCTTGTCGCCACATGCGTAAATTTTAGAAGGAGTCTTATTGTCGCATTAAATTATTTATTTAGGAGAAAGCAGAATAAGAACTGAAGTGACTTTTTGAGGTATGATTCTGTATGCATAAAACTGATTATATGCAGAAATCTCACATGGGTTTTTGATTTTGTTATTTTGATCCTTCTACATGGTTTTAAAACTGCATTATATCATGTTCTTGAATCTAATTTTCCTCTTACATTAAAATCTTATTTATGATGGGTGGTGGGAAAAAGGATCTGCCTTTATTTTCTTCTGATTTCAGCATAATGTATCATGCAATTTTGCATCAATTTCAGCATAATGCTTGATTCATCTGTGATTTAAGGTAACTACTTGAAGTGTCAGTAAAATGGTGAATAAAATGTTATTATTTAGTTCAACAGGGAATACTTTAAAAATGAAGTACGCCACGATTTGTTTAAGAAAATATAGGTATGAGTTATTCAACAATTAATTTGTTTATTGGTAATTCTATGCCATCAATATCATTGATTGATTCTTTTAAATTTATTTTGTAGATGGATGCAACCAATTGTGGCTATTGTATACATGCGTCTCAATCTGATTGGGTCATCACCAATATAAGGCAAAGCACTTTAAGTTGGGATGAAATTTAGGACAGAAGAGGAAGCAAGGGCATACGACAAAGATTTTGAATGGCAAAATGGTTTTTGGATTCGAACTCCAACAATAGTTAAGTCATGCCCATATATAAATGAAGTTACGCTTGCTAAATTTGTATTCTCACATAAAGGAAAATATTATAGTAGGAAGATTGTTGGAGGATCATGTGAAATAGAGAATTATAAGAAAGAGAGTTCTAAAAGAAGAAGTTGCTCAACGTTTAGAGATGAATATAAGGTTAACATGCGAATCTCAAACGACATTGAAGGTGGCTATTGAATTGTTAAAGCATTTGAAGATGATCACAACCATAAATTTGTTTCAGCACTGTAAAGGATAAAAATGAGGTCAAATAGAAGCATGAATTAGCAAAAAATCTTTTCGAAATATTCAAAAACTAGAATATGAAAGCTGCCAAAGTTGTTTCAATTATTGGTGGTGATACTATTGATTTTAATGGGAGAGAATGTACTTATAACCACTTAAGGTGTATAAGATGTAGAGAGTTAGAAGTAAGAGATGGCCAGTCTATCCTCACACTTTGTTTAATAATAGTGAAAGATTTATTATTGAGTATACTTATTAATTTATTAGCACTCATAAATATCTTTATTATTTGTACAATTTGCAATAACGTTTGAAATTATGTACTCTATCAATCCAATACCATATTTTCACTTAAAAAGAATTTGAAAATGTATTTGTAATAAATATTCAATATTTTGATTCATTATATATAGAAACTAGAAAATCAATTTGTAGTGTGTTAATGTTTTTAATAGTAAAATTAGCAATAAATTATAACTATTTCTCAATCATTTTTCATTTTTTATATTTTAAAGTAATTCAATAATTAGATTTATTATTGTAAACTAACAATAAATTATAACAATTTCTCAATCAAATTTAATTTTTTAAATTCTAAAGTAATTCAATAATTAGATTTAATATTGTAAACGTTTCTAATTTATAATTGGTTGAAAAACAAAGAGTTACGACATTCACATTTAACTCTTATAGGATTGATGAAAAATGGTGTTATTACGTCCATTTGATACAATTTTAAATCAAAATAAAAAGAATCTTTCAAATGTTCGAGAAAATTCTTTATCATAATCAATGTTTTCATTTCGATTGAAACAACCGATGACTTATTTTTTAACCATATCTTGCATTTCCTCTTTTCAAATGTTGCTGCAAATAAAAAGATTTTCTTCATTTATGGTATGAATCGTTATACAGCGTAGATATTTGAAATTGTTGTCATTCTTCGCATTGAAGATCTTCTTAATTCAACTATATGCTTGTGATTTTGGAAGTCTTGTATTTCTTTAAATGTTTTAACTTTAGGAAGATTTTGCAAATATGAGAATGGTGTAGCAAATACTGACATGATAAGTGAGAGCTTGTAGGACTTGCAGTAAGTTCAGAGCGTTGTAAATAAAGTAATATTTATTGATTTCTAAGTTTTTTCTCTTTTTCTCTCTAGCTTATAACATTTTATAAGCACGAAGTTCTAGTTAGTTGAATTATCAAAAGTGAATATTATTCTGTATTCAACGGAGTTCTACTTTTTTTTTTTTCTTTTTGTTCATAGAAACACGAAAAGATCTAGCATGGTGGGAATCATGAATCAAGTCTTACAAACAAGAAACAAATTAAATCTAAGCTACTAAGAATTATAGACTACTTAAAGATTTATACATCTATCAAATCTGAAAAGTTTTTCAATTTAATTGCTCCCTTTCTATTACAAGTAAGTTCATTCATTAAATTTTTTAATATTAACTTGTCTAGTGTCTTTTTTTTTTTTTTTTTTTTTT
>CAIGRN010067456.1:0-11688 GCA_903798345.1 Fraxinus anomala
CCCAGGTTGCCAAGCATCAGTTTCCACATCTCAGCGATCACAAGAGCAAAGTGCATGTTGTTTCCCCAGCTCATTCTCATGTCGAAGGTGAAGCAATTCCATCCCTTCATAACCACATGGTAAAATTCTGTAAAATTCATTGTTGCAGGGATCATGATACAGATGAATGATATGAAGTGGTGAGGATGGCGAACCTACGAGACCAACAAGGTGAAATACATGAAGGGTCTAGCAGCCGTAAACCTACATACTCAAACACCAGATGATGAGGTTGTGGAGGCAGAACAAAGCAAATGGACTCTTCGTGAGGATCATCAGGTAAACACTCCCGACCCAATAAGGGAGATCCATATGATCATTGGTGGACCATTTATTGGCAGAGAGATAGCGAACACATAGAAAAACTATATACAAGCTGCCAAAAAGGCCACACTAGAAAACTTCTGGATTCGAGGTAACTTCCAACCTGCATTCCTTCCAATAATTTTCAATAACGATGATGAACAAGATGTTGTATATCTCCACTGTGATGTGTTGGTAGTGCGGGATGTAATAGCTCGCAACAGTCTCAGCCGTATGCTGGTGGATAATAGCAGTTCTATTATTGGGAAATGGCTTTAACAAAATACAGATTGACCATTACTGGGTGCCATCATTGGAACCACTTTATGGTTTCACGGGAGACGCTCTAATCCCTAGAGGACATATTACCCTAGCCGTTGAGATAATTGAAGAACCCATTGTATTCTATGGATACATGGATTTTTTAATCATGGATATCAAGTTAGCGTATAATAGGATTCTTAGGAATGCCCTGAGCAAAGGTGTAACCTCTATTCATCACCTGTACCTAAAATTCGAAACTCTAAAAAAGGAATAATTGTGGTGAAGGAAGATCAACCCATTGCGAGAGAATGTTATCTTAGCGCTCTGAGGAAATCTACCCCAAGAGCTCTACTAATCAACACCAACATAGTTGTTGAAAGGAACATGCTTGAAAATCCTTTTACAGGAAAGCAAGCATTTGAAACTGTGAAGGATGGGTTGAAAAACCTATCAGCCAATAAAGACTGTTTTACGAGTACTGAAGGAAGTATTGTAACATCAAAGCCTAACCTGAAACACGGTCATGGAAATTCTGCAACAGGAAATGTGAAGGGCGAATTCCTTTCTGCATATTATGATAGTGCAACTACCGTAAGGTTAATCCTTCCAAGAGTCTAGTATTTTAAAGTGAGGCCAATTTCGTCAACAGAAAGATCTAAAGGCAAGATCAGTTCTGCCAAAGGAAATTAAGGCGAAGTCGATTTCTTCAACAGAAAGATATGAAGATGAACATCGTTCAACCAAGGGAAATAGGATCAAAATCAATTCCCCCATAATTCCAAAAAGTTGTAAAGGATGAGCATGTGGCTCTCTTCCATATCAAATTGTCATGACAAAATTGTCTAGTTAGACAAGAAAGCACGTATGAATAAAATATTGCGATTCAATTGTTCAATAATATGTTATGTTACTTGATACAACATTATGGTTTGCATTTATGCCACAAAGTTATTTACTGTTATGCGAAATATGGCCTTTAGCCACAAATGACAAAAGCAGTAGAATATCGAAGCAAGTAAAATAACATAACGTGAACTCATGCTTAAACCAAAAAGGACAAGAAAAGAACCCAACGGTGCTGAAAGCGCTCATCTAAATGACAAAGCATGCAGTTTGGTGCAGTCATAGTAATAAATTTATAGAGAAATACCACAAGCCAAAAATGCTCAATAGAAAAGGAAAAAATATGAAAATTGAAAATTTTGAAAAATTAGGCATCGCTAACATACTCTTCGCAAATTTGGCTTTGAAGGTCCAAGTTCTAATCCCTAGTAACGTTGAGAACTCTGTTTCCCCATTTCTGCATTGATTCTTCAACAAGTTTGGCTTTGTAAGCCTTTCTTTCAACAATTGTAGACTCTACAGTAACAAGCCTAGCCTTGTTACTTTCTAAATGCTGACGGAGTGAAGTCAGTTCATTTCGCGCCTAGGAACTTTCTTGGATCACATGAGATAATTAACTTTAATCGGTTGGAGTGCCCCATTTAGCTTGGCAATTTCAAAATCTATTCGCTCAGAATGAGCTATGTCGTCCAATTGAGTCTGTGCTAAGACTGAAGCTAATCTCCTAATGTCGACGAGAATAATAGCTTCAGCCTGCACATATTCTTTAGTGCTTTGGCACATACCCTTGTATCGAGACCTTTCCTCCTCAACATCAGACACCTCATCTCCTTCAAGTGGGATACTATTTTCCACATTTATTGTGAGAGAAACCAGGTTGCAAACTCTTTAACTTCAGAGGGTTGGGAACAACACCGATACCAAGAGTAGGACCACTTGACATTTTAGGTCAGATTTGGGCACTTGTGTAGATTGACATATATAGACTGCCCAACTTCACAAGTTTATAGTCTAGATTTAATTTTTTTATTTTAAATTTTTTTACTTTCATTGTATATGAAGTAGTACTTTCTCATTTATTATTTTTCTATTATTTTTAGACATTTGTTGCTTTGCTGCTTTCAGGAGGTTAGGTTTATGTACCCCTCGTTTCCTGTATTCTGGCTTTTTTATGATATATATACATGATTGGAAAATTTTAACCCCTATCAACCTTCCTTGGTTGAGCCTAAAAACTCACTAAAGATGTGTAGATGCATTTGATTAACAACAAACTTTGCGAAAAGGGAGACTAAGTAGAAGAATCCTCGGTGGGATGGTGCCAAATCCTTCGGTAACGCCAGAGTTATGAACGAGGCTAAGCGATTTGCTGAAGTTGTGGGATGTAAAAATAAATCAGTAGAGAAGCGCTCCGCCTTAGAAGGAAGCCATCGCACGAGCAGTGGTGGACGAAGCGAAAGCAAGAATGCTAGCTTGTTTATGGGTGAAGAGGTTCTTTCATGATTAGAAGGTTTCACATCCAGGCCTGCCCGTACTGAGAACGTAAGGAAAATAAGTAATAGAACAAAATGATAAAGGCAACTAGTTAAATTACCCGAAGTCAAAAGTGTAGCAACCAATGAAATCAACTCACCAATGGTAGTTTGAATGCTAAGACTAAGAAAATTGGAGTTAAAAGGATGGAACAATCTCTCAACTTCACGAATTTTAGAGGGTAAACGAAAATTTGGAGCCAATAAGACGACAAACTTGTCAAGATATGACTCCGAATCACGAAATGAGGTTCGCCTGTAGCAAATCATCAAAATTAGAGTGCGTCGAATTTAAATAGAAAAGCAAACTGTGGATTAACGATCACTTACCATAAGTTTGAGGCATATTGAAAGAAGGAAAATGGTCATTGGGTTGAATTTCCCAATTACCATGTACAAAGAAAAATTCTCTTTCCAAGTAGGTATTTGAACGGTTAAAGTTACCAACGTCAGATAGGCTATGGGAAAGCGATTTAAAAAGAATAATACCCTTTATGGGGGATTCGCAGGTTTTCCCAACAGCCTAGGACGATAAAACAAGCAAAATATATCAGAGGAAAACTTCCCTGGTAGGCGCACGGTTCCCCACAACAAAAAAGAAACAAAAAGTTGAATCCATCCAACTAGAGCAAGTTGGGAAGGGGACTATGTCCAAAGAAGAAAATGTTTCCCCAAAAAAGGGATGAAAGGGAATTTGAAGTTCTATATATATTGAATGCTTATGGATAGCGATGCAACTTGGGGTAGGGAGATCCGCCATTTGAAATGGCTTAGTCACAAAATCTCTACGTCACTAGGAATGTTGAAACGGGTCTTAATGTCAGCCATATCATTCAGTAAGGTTACTAAAAATACCCGAATCTTTAAAAACGTCCTCGCATCTTCATTAAGATTGACTTGCACTCTAGATGATTTACCTGTTCCATTGGAATCCTAATCCCAGACTGAAAATTTTCCACTTGATTCACTATTCAAAAATTCAAAAAATTCTCCAAAAATTCACTATTCAAAACTTTATTTTTGCCAAATAATGACCATTAAATAGGGGCTAAGTTCTGTTGAGCTTTAAAGATTAAACATGTTAATTACGTAGCTAAAAGATTATTTTCAACGTTTTACGGTATAAATACAAGTAATATTTATGTTGAGAACTATATCCTAAGAGTTTACATTCTGTAGGAGTTTATGTTTGCTTTTACAACGCTTAGCAAAAGTATAACATAAGCAACCAAATAGCTCAAGGAGTAGTTGGAAAATTGTCATAAGAATGGTTGTACATTGTCATAAATAGCAATTTGAAAGGTAAACCAATATTCAAAGGCTGGTAACCCAATTTGTAATGCATGTGGATTTTTTCTTTCAATTCTTCACTCTTTTGAACTAGAAAAAATTACATTGTTTTCAAGAATATAGTTATATCAACTAAAATTGTTCAATGCCCAAAGTTTCGTCCTTGCTTGGTTTGGCAATGGCACGCAATGTCCTCTTAGACTTGCTCTAACCTCAAATAATGACTTCACTAACAATCAAGACACAAGCGACTTTTTCCTGAATTCTTAGACACAAAATTCTCTAGTATATTTATTAAAGACGTGGCTAAGACATCCATCTGGAATATGGGATCCCAACTAGAATAAGAAAAAATAACAAGGATAAATTAAAGATGGAGCTTGAGCCAAAAAATATAAAATAAATGCCAATTGCATAGCGATTTGAAACCAAATGGTACGGCTATAAGTCTTAAAAAGGATTTTAATCACTTGTTTTATGACAAACATTATTTCTTCTGAAAAAATAGAACCAAACATTGTCAAGATTCTCATTTCCAAGACTGCAGGTAGGGGATTTGATTATATAGCATCATTTGACTATTGAATTTGAACACTCGAGCTCAAAGCTTACCTTTTCTTTTATGTGTTTACACATGACATTCTAGTTACATTTTCAATGAAAGATTATTTTTTCTTGGCCAAATCTGGCTATTTTACTCATTTATAATTTCATTGGGTTGCTAAGTTGTTGAAATTTGTACTCTTTATTTGAAATTCTTTCAAAATTAAAAGATGTTAAAGATGTCCATATTAATGTTTTGAAAATCAACCTGAATATTAAATCGAGAAATCTAAGATCTCACATCAAAGAGTCGAACCAATGGTAAAAAAAAAAAAACCGAAGTATATAAATTCAAACAAATTTTAGAGTGAATCATCCTATTTTAGTTGCAAGCATGCCAGTTTTAAAGCTGAACTAGCTGGCTCTTAAACTATCATAATAGATTCCAAATTTTTTTTATTTCGATCATAAGTTCTCGATTTCTTCTATTGATCCATGCACAATCAAAACTCATATATATATATATATATATATATATATATATATATATAGCATATTTGGAAGATAGACTAAACACCAAAAATATTAAGAAAAAGAAACTAAAATCATTTTAATTTCATTATGTAGTATTCCCCACCAAAATTGAACTATTACAGTGTTTTGAGTCGTGCAATACGAAATTTTAAATGGGCAGTCACTCTGGACGTGTCCACATAGTCTTAATCTATCATCCTCATCTCATTGTCTCCTTAGTTATCTTCGAATCAAATTTTGATACGTTACTAAAATTTTAAAGTGTCAATTTTACTAGCACACAATTCATTTTTTTTATCTTTATATATTTTTTACATGCTGAATGGTGTCCCACTATAATTTGAATGCGTCAAAATTTGATTTTTAGGACAGAGACATCCACGCAAAGCATAGGACAGAAGTTCAAGAACCCTTAATTGCACGGTTTGGTACTACACACTAAACATACACTTTTGAATGGACTATGCCAAACTGCACATGTCCATGCATCTGAGCAGGGCAGTGTCCAAGAACTCAAATCTCCAGAGGAGGATAAAAGTCCCTTTCAGTAGGCATTCTTGTAGATCCAATTTGAATGCCAGGAAAAAAGTAGCAGCAAAAAACAAAGCCAACTGGCTGAAACCCACTGGTTTTTCTTTATATAATACCATGAAAGGGATTAGAACAAAATGCACACAATCTCTTCACTAGACCATATAAAATATCTGATATGCAGAAGAAAAGCAATAAAGTATCAACTTCTTCAGCTCCCACAGATTAAAATATTATCACGTGCCTAGCCACATGACCACACACTGAAATTGTAACAACTAAAATGGAAGTCAGGGTTGTAACGTGATACAGTCAAAGAAGCATCACATGATGATCCACTTGCATTGGATTCCCAGTAGATTTTTCAAGAAATTTAGGTATATAAACTTCAAAAACAAGAACTTAATATCACGCCTTCAAATTCCCATCACAAAATTTCTTGTGTCATCTTTTTATCAAACAAAAGTAAAAAGTACTCAAAACATAATTATGATGTCCCACTTTAGAATGATGATCTCTTCTGTTTTTGTACTAGTGCTGATTCTGCAATCTCACCTGCACGTAGCACAAGGAGCCCGTCTCATCACAGAGACAAAAGCATCCTTTAAAAGCATAGATTCATCTACACAAGCTTTTAAAAGTTTGCATCCAGATGAGAAGAATCCATTCAAGAAGGAGAAATCGAGCTTCCGAAGAGTACCTCCAAGTAGATCAAATCCCACGCAGAATAAGTAACTTCTAACTCCCAAAATGTTCAAAGCCCATTTCCTCCATAAGAAGCTTTACTCAGACATCATTTTCTTGTACCAGGTGCAAGCCTCCATAGGATTACTGAAGACATAATCAACAAGGTAGAGTACCTGCCAACAAATTCTTTCATTTGGATTTGATGTAGTTAGCTGATATTAGAATTTATGTTTTTTTTTTTTTCAAGGACAAGATGACTTTTTGCACCTTGTAATGCAACCAGTTTTGATTTAGTCACATTTTGTTGTTTAATGTAATTTTCAACTTAGATGTATGAAATCAACAGTTCTCTTTGTAGCAGCAAAGGTCCATCTCCGTGCCGCTCCATAGTATATTATTGGAAAAAATGGGTTATGGCTGACTTTGAAGCTAAATTTGAGTGGGATCCGGATGTTTATTTTGGAATATGAAAGTTGATTTGTATTTTCCTCCGTGAGAACATCGAAATCATATATTTACTTGACAAAAATGATATTCGGGTGAATGAGAAATTTGGTATTAGTTCACTGATAATAATAACATTATCGTACACATATTACATTTAAACGAAGAACGAAAATTGCACAAAAAAAAAAAAATAATAATAATAAAAAAATGATAATGACATTATAATCTGTCTGATTTGAGGTAAAAGCTGAAAACTAGACCACAGTATCAAAGATAACAAAAGATCAAATACTATCAGATTTATATCCCACTCTTCTGCTTCTTTTGCAAAGATTTTGACAAAGCATCTTCCCTGCGCCCTTTTTTCTCCACAACAGTAGTCGGTTTATCTGGAAGAAATTTTCCCCCCTTAATAATATTCTTCGTACCACTACTAGTATTTTCCATTTTATGCTTTTTGTTTTTGCCTTTAAAAGCACCATTGTCCATCACATCTTTGGCAAAGTCGGCCCTTTCTGGCACCTGTTTATTGCCTGACCTTTTTAATTTAACAGAACTCAGGTCAACCAAGAATTGGGAACCAGAGTTGGGAGCGAAATCGTTAGATAGACGAGTGTCAATCTCTTTTCTCACGCCCTTCAACTTTTCCTTCTGTGATTTGTAACGAGTATCTACAAGAAAGCTTTCACTTTGTGAAGCCTTGGTTTCTTTTGGTCCAAATGCTGCATAAAACTCTTCACAAGCAGACTGCTTTGAAGCTTGTCTTGATTTCCATAGATCCGGATTTCTTGCAAATCTATTACAAGAAGAATGAAAGGGTATTAGTTTTAGTACTCTTCCATACAGATAGTTCGAAACCAAATCATCTAAGATCTCCTGCAGTATGCATCATAAGATTTTTCTTTTTCATGTGTTTGTGTAGCATGGACAAAGAAAACACTAATAATATCATAAATGTCCCTGAGAGAGAGAGAGAGAGAGAGAGAGAGAGAGAGAGATACCAACCCATTGCCTATCTCAAGGTGATCAAATATCTATGCCTATTTCCAGTTAGATGACCTGAGTGATTAATGTGTTCAAGAGTACAGGATATATTATTTATAAATTTTTGAACAGAAACTGAAAAGCACCACGAGGAAACAGAACAAAGGTGCAAATGTAGCCTCGCATGCTTTAAAGATCTGAAAATTTTAGATTGATTACTAACTAACAAGTACGTAAGTTGTTCGACCATGGTGGACTCCCTTTATCATCAACAATTAAGCTATGCACAGTAATACTTCTGTCACTAGGCTTCTGTACTCGCATCTTCCGATAAAATTTCCATAGGCAATCATCAATATTCACCTTCATGGACAGTAGTGGTGTGTACTTGCCTGCCATTTCCCAGGCAAACAAATAGAACTCAAACCCTACCCCACCTCAATCCGTCCACACTTTCGAAAGGGGAAAAAAGTACAGGGAACATTGTCAGCCTCCCACATGTCCATATGTTGAGCAGTAGAAGTGTCACTTATAATTTCTGTAACAAGCAGTAAATTATATTTTGAAAAAGTGATATCCTTCAATGCATTTCCATAACAGGTATTTCCTCCAGAAATATACTCAACTTGCAGTCAAAACTTATCAAGGAGTTATCTTCCTAATCAAGACAACAAATGTACATAATCTGCCCACCCCAGTCACACTCAAGTGGTAATAAGCAGAAGTCCAATTCTATTGGTCCTTCTTACACCACCGAGGATTTAAATCATCAGCATGCATGCATCAATTAGCAGATTTTGATACTTCGAACAGGCTGAACAACACTGTAATATTGAACCTCCATACATTTCACGTATGTTCACAGGGACAAGAAGCAAGGCACTTAACCGCTCTAGTTGGGTCACAATTTGTTAATCGGTCACAAATAAAAAATTGAAAAGTCACAAATTATTTTACGGTCACAATTCAAAAATTTTATATATCACAATTTGTTCATCGGTTACAAATCACAAATTTTATAAGTCACAAATCATTTTACGATCACAATTCGAAAATTTTATAAGTCACAATTTGTTTATCGGTCACAAATAAAAAAATTTATACGTCACAACTTATTCATCGATCAACAAATATTATAAGTCACAACTTAAAAGACAATCACAAATTGTCAAATTATCGATCACAAATTAACAATTTTTTAGGTAACACATTATTTTTTGGTCACAATTTATTTTTTTTATTGATCAAATATTGTTTATCGGTCATATACTAATCAATTTAATGGTCACAAATAATTAAATAATCTGTGACCACACCTACACTTGTGACCACCACCTCACAACTCCCATCAGTACCACCACCGCCGCCGCCAGAACCAACACCACCTATTGACAACAAATCAACACATCGCATAAAAATACTACCATCTCACGACAACTGTCAGCACCACCACATCACAACAACCGACACCACTGCACAACGCCAGAGCTACCATTACACCGCCACACCGCTGCACCTACAGCACATATCACCGCACCACCAACGCATACAACACAACACCGTACATGGCATCGCATCCACAACAAACATCACCATAACCGTACCCACAACACCACAATCGCAGACCAGAGATCTGCAGCTTCGACCCCTCAAATCAACAGCACAGTCGAGCAATTAGCCTCAGCCTCTCTATCCACAAAGTTCCCTAACTACCGACTCAAAACCATGATCAACAACATTAATTCCCACAGCCAATTGAAACATCCAACATCACAATCGGTCCATCGAACAAGCCCCTACCACCTATCAACACACAGATAACAGCAGCACTGAGCGACTGTAGATGATAGAAGCAACCTCCCATTATTACCGGTGATGCGTGCGATGGTAGGCGTGGCGACGGCGGAAAGATGAGTTTGTGGCAGAGAAACCTCCTTCACGGCGGTCATAGCATCCATTGTGGCCTCTACTTCCATAACCCCCTTCATAGCATCCACCGTGGTCTCTACCATCAGCCATAAATCACGACTCCACAGCGTCTATCAACCACCACAAAATCACTCCCGCCATCAACCACCATAAAAAAACTCGAAAATAAAAAAAATGCAGCGGCGCTACTACTTCGTGTTTGTACACAACGCCACCGAACGAGGCTGCACCGTCTCGTGGAGGCTGGGTTGTCGACGGAGAGTGGAAAAGAGGGAAGAGAGAGTGACAGTGAGAAGAGAGAGAGAAGAGATAAGGAAGAGAAAAATTGGAATGAAATTGATTAAGATTAGTAATGAAAATTGTATAATTAATATTTAAAATAAAATATCTGATTTTTGAAAAGTGAAACATTTAATCTATTTTTGAAATTGAATATTTAAAATTCTGGTTTTGTGTAATTTCCACATTTAAAATCACTTCTGCATGTATGAAATATAATTGGGCTGCCACTTTCCTTTTTTGGGCCCCCTCTTAGGCTCATGAGTTTTATTGGGCCAGATATTCTTGTTTATTCCATTTGGGCTGCCATTTGTTCTACATTGCAAATTACTCACTTTGGAACAAAGATTACCCGTTTGTCCAAATATTGAAATTACCATTTAAGTAGCAACTAAAGCTTTTGGCCATACCAATAAAAGAGCATTGAATTGAGAGCCCATTGCTAATTTTACATGGGTAGACAATAGATGAGCTCTGGAAACATAGGCCAAGATGTATCATGACATGCATTGCATCAGTGGTTCAAATGGATCAACTTTCTTTTGATCTACTTTTGTATTGAATTTGGTTATGACAGATGTAGCATAAATCCTCGATTCAATCACAATTGAGGAAAGATTGTGGAAGTATAATATTGTATACTAGCCATTTGACATTATTTTTTAACTAACTTCATATTTGATTATGCGCTTCTGCTTTTTCCAATATTGTGCTCCTTCGATAATTCTCAAGGGAAGATGTCAATATTCTATCAAGGCTTAGCTATACATCAAACTTAAAAGTAGCCATAGACAGGCCTCTATACTTATCATAAAGGAGTTACTTACCTTGGGGTTTATTTCCACTGTACCTTCATCTCCGAGATTCTTGTAAATGATGATTAATACATGGAAAGTGCTCGATCAAATGCCTAATCGCATTTTTGAAGGTGAGCCCTAGTTCGTAGATTTCTTATGATTAGAGACAGCATATTGTAAGTCCTCATTCATTGAATAAAGGAAGATGCTGCATCATTTTGTACGTTAATGTTCCTTGAATAAAGGAAGAGGCGACATTATCCTGGATTCCACGTTCTTTGAATAAAGGAATAGGCAATATCTCAAAGTATTTGCCCGTGAAAAAGGTGCATCTTTGTGGCCCCAGTCAGATGTGTTTGCCCTTGCAAAAGGAGCCTTTCTTAACCTTATTCGCGGGATGTCTATTCCCCGCCCGCCATATGCTTATTCATGGTTTCCCGAGATATTTATTCCTCGCTTCTACCTATCGTCGAGCATAACTGTAAATCCTTGTCATTCCGAGGCCAATTTATAAGACTTCGATAATTCGAGAGCTATTTGCGGGATGTCTATTCCCCGCTTCGCCAGATGCTTATTCCTGGCCTAGCAAGATGTTTATTCCTCGCCTCACCCTAACGTCAGTCTAACTATAAGTCCTCGTAATTCCAAGGCCAGTTTATAAGACTTCGATAGTTCTAAAACTATTC
>CAIGRN010067464.1:0-15216 GCA_903798345.1 Fraxinus anomala
AAAAAAAAAAAAAAAAGAGATTTTTATTGTCAGATTTACCAACAAATTGATTCCGTTGGTAAAGATTTTTAACTACAAAATTCAAGTCATCGACGATGAAAAATGTCAGTTTTAGAGCCCCATTTTGTGAAGGATGTGCTGGTTTGAATTCTTGTGAGTGGCAAACTAGCTAGAAGAGAGGACAACCTACTTGTGTAGGGGTGACAAAAGGTCCGAATAATTTATCGGCTCGTCCAAGATCGGCTCATGGATGGTTCGAGCTCGTTTCGGGACGAGCCTTGCTCTACTCGTCGAGTTCGCAAATGACTCATGGCCCACGAGCCTATAGTTCGAGCTCGAGGGCTCGTAAAAATGTGAATAAAAAAAACTCGAACTCGTGAGCTCACGAGCTCATGGGCCAAACGGCTCGGCCCTTGAGCACGAGCCGTTCAGCTTGACACATTGTCACCACTAAGCTTGTGTGTTTTATTCCTTGAAAATTTACAAGAGAAGAGTGTCGAGATTTATTAAAAAGAGTAAACACTATATTTTTTTTTTTTTACAATTAAGGGCCCCGTTTGAGCCGCATTATTCTCCAAAAATGCATTTTAAAATAGTGATTTGATAGAGAATATATAATTAAAAATAAAAAAAGTTTTGAATTTGCATGTAATATTATTTTATTGAAAAATGTGATGTTAAAAATAAAATAGAAAAATATATCTTAGAAAAATTGGGATTAAACAAGTGCTAAAGTCTGTTTTCTTTACCGTTTTCAAGCCGTTTTCTGTTTTCGATTTTTCAAAACAGTGAAAACGCGTTTTCTTTTCTATTTTCGAAAACGCGTTTTGAAAAACAAGATTTCTCCATCTCTTCCACTAAAAAACTCAAAGTTTCAACTGAAAAATTTCTCCATCTCTTCCACAAAATCCAATTAGGACAAACTCAATCAATTGAATCTTCCACAAACCTCGGTACCAAAGTTTCTCGAATTATCACACGAGCGACAAATTCACAAATTACCAACTATGGCAAAAACATGTCGTGCGACAGAATCAACATAACTGAATGCTTCAATTGAAGGTTATTGGAAATCAATACTTTTAACCACATTCAAATCATAAACAACTAAATCAACATCCATGTACTTGTGTGGAGGCCTAATATCACAAATGAGTCTGTCTCTAGCAATTGAATACAATGACACCACTGATAATGGTGGCGAAGCAAAATTATCCATAACTTCTGAATTTGACCAAAACGTATTCTTCAATGAAGACCCCAAACTAAATTATGACGATACTAAACTAAACTCAAAATCCACCTAAATATCTAAAATTTGCTGATTGATCCAAAGATTCTATAGAACCAAGAAATGCTTACGATCAGAATTACCTTGGGTACCAAATTTGCTCGAATCACGAGCAACAACATCAAAAATAACTCCACATAAACTAGTGGCTGGTTTTTCAATTCCAAATTTACTTGAATAACGAGCAACCCGATCACAATCAACTCCATTTGTTTTAACACTTATTAAACTATAAGCAACCAAATCAGCTTCATCGAACCTCTCTCGAGGTCTAATCTTCAATTTAGTGACAGTTGCATCAAACGTGATCTTCGAACCTTCCTATACATATAACTCTATCCTTATATTGCTTATCTTTCAACATCCAAACAAAAAACTGTCATAACAAAAAATCTTGTTGCGATCCAAAAGTGGAATATCAAATTTCATTATTGCCTTCAAAATAACAAAAATCTCGAACAAATCAAACCTTAAAATTTGATACCACTTGCTAGAATTCGAACAAGAGTTATGCATGTTGATACCACTTGTTAGGAATAATAATTAAAAAAAAAATATATTACATGGCACAATATAAAGTAGTAAAGATCACAACCAAAAATACAAAAGAATTAACGTGGAAAACACCATGGGCAGAGGAGGGGAATTTTATTCAAAAGGAGAGAAAAGATACAAGGAATTATATTTTAATTCTATACAATGAAGTTTAAGACTTAATTCAAAGTCAATAATCACATGGAGTATATATAGGACCAAAATGAATATATTATTGATAGAAAGAGGATAAAAAAAATTAGCCAAAAATATGAAAACAATATTTCCTGGAATAACACCGTTGCTCGAGCGGTAGGCTAGCGTCTATCGAGCGAGGTGAAAATAGAGCGCTAAGAGAGCGACGGGCCGATGCTTTCAATGGTGCTCAAGCTCTGAGTTTCAGGCCCAAAATCCGTTTCTTTTTCCTAAATGACGTCTTGGCCTCCAAATTGGTGCTCCAAAGACTCCAATGTCCAACTTTGATCCCTCTAATACTATCTTCAAATGGTCCATAAAAAACCCACGTAATTTGGGTCAAATTCAACAATTTAAATTAAGGCTAACCTTTTGTCCACTGTAAGTTCATGTTTGGCAAAGTTATAACTATTTATAAATTGATCAAATTTTATTTTTATCTACATATGTATCAGTGTTCTAAAAAGCGCACATACTTAGTAATCAACTGCCAATTGGCTGTTTAGCATGGGACTGGGTGCTTTATTATTTTTTTCCTTTTTTAAAAGCATTTTGTTTTACTTCAATTTTTTAAATGACTTTATATGTACACAAGTCAAAAATGAAAATACATTAGAAAATTTTAAACAAAACAGTGGCAAAAAAAAAAAATTTAGAAAACGGTGAAGCTCGATAGCTACAAATCCAATCTGTATTCTTCAACGGGTCCAAGTAAGAAATTTGAATTTTGTGATGATTGAAGGCGATACATAAATTAGTTCATTTGGTTTCGAAATAAATATTTTTGGACATTTGGTGTAGTTGTTGCGATTTACACATACATTAGTGTTTGAAAGGCTATTTTAGAAGTATTTTTATTTTTTAAGTTGTAAAATCGTATTCTAGCATTCCAAGAGTTCAATAAAATGTGCGAAAGAGATTATTTATTTTTCATTGTTTGCTGCGTGTTTAATTAAATTTATTAAGTAGGATTTGTCTAATTAAAAGTTAAAATTATGAAAAATAATACAGTTTTAGCATTTTGAAAATTGTATAATTGTCTAATTAATTTTAACTACACATATCACGGGAATTCACAACTTTTCAATTACATATTTTATTAACTTCTATTAAAATCTATTAAAAACATAATTTTAATTCCATCCAAACAGTTGCATGGCATTTTATAATCTTATTTTAATTATTAAATAATTTTAAAATGATTAAAATTTAAAACAATTTTAAAAATAAGAAAACGTACTTTTAATGCCTAAGCTTTATCCAGGCTCGTAAAATTTGAAATTTGGCATCCATGTCTAGCCGTGAGTTACAATTTTAGAACAATATGATGTTTATCCTATAATAACCACGAGTCCATACCACATGTACCATGAATTCTTGAAATACTTAAACCAACAATTTTTAAGAATACCAAATTCGCTTAACCGTACCATAGAACTCAGATAAACTCATAAAGTTAAATTGGAAGGATTTGTGGGGACCAGAGAGCAATTTTTCATTAATGGCAGGGGCTTTCAAGTAAATCGCATGGAGCCGGTTGTTTTGTTCTTAATTCAACAAAGAATAATAGTGTTAATCTAAAGTCTAGATAAATCAAACTTTGGGGGTATGTCAATGTATAAAAGTATATTCAAATTTCAATATTGAACAATGTGACACTCCACCACATAGATTGATGATCATTTAAACTCTAGATGAATAGCATTACTCTTCAAGAAATTGAACTGGGAATGAACAATTAGATCTAAATTCATCTCACCACATTATTTGCTACGAACCTCGAATTGACTAAGTTATTTTTATTTAGCCCCTGTTTGGTACACATTCTTTCAAAATACATAATTTCAAAATTCATTTTCAATTATACATTTTTTAATAAAATAATATTTTTCATCACATCAATAATTTTTCTTTACTTTTTGACCACATATTTTTCATCATATCACTATTTAAAATACATTCATTCCTCAATAATATCCATCAAACACACTCTTAGACTAATTCATATCCTAGATAGGCTCTAAATACTGGTATAAGAACAACTCTGATATAATAGCAGTGTAAAAAAAAATAGTGGACAAAATATTTAGCTCCTATTTGCTAAGTCAAAATCAAAAATTAATTTTAATCACAAACTTTATGGTAATCATAACTTTGCAATCAAATATGTCATTGATTCGTATTAAAATCTATTGAAAATCTGATTTTAATGTCGAAAGAGTTTATTCTTAACTTTTAAAACGGCGATTGGTATTTAAACCATTTTTGAATTGATGACATGACAGTGACTTTCTTCTATAGAAGACCATTACGGTGTCTTCGGAAGCAAACGCAAAATTTGGGAGCAATTATTACATCAGAATCCCATAATCATGATACGTATTGGATTCCCTTATTTTGTGACCACAAAAAGCACATATTTAATGATTGTCATGGTAATTTAATATAAGCACGGTTTTGCCTAAGTAAAAATTAACTTTTTAAAAGTTAGATTTTTTAATGATAAGAATTATTTAATTAATGAAAAATAATAATTTGCATTTGAATGTGCTAGAAAAGTAATTTTACTCTTAAAAATAAAAAGTTATTAAAAGTAAATCTTATTTATGCTTACTACATCACCAAAAAAAGTTAAATGCTCAATGTTAAGAAAAATGACATTGATGTTCTCAATATGTTGACTTTCTTGATTACATGAATTTATGGGATTAACTTTTTACTTGATGTCTTAAGTAACAATCGAGTCGATAAAACTTTATTGATGGTGACAATTCTATTGAAGTCGGAGTTTATGTCTCGACGGTTTATTTCTATTTCACCCATTGGCGTTCTCCTTTATTCTTTATTGAATATATTTTGTTACAAGGAGAACCATCATATATGATCTTGAAGCTTTGATTCGAAGGTTCTAAGAAGGATTTAGAATTGGTCACTTCAATTCTCTAATTTGCAAATTCTAAGGCTTATAATTTTTTAGACCATCTTCACACCGTTAATTTTGCCGTGTGGAGTAGTTTTGAATATGGGCGAAATTCAACATTTTGGCATAAAATAAAGATAGGGTCTTTATTCTGATATGTGGACGATCTATTCGAATAATTTCCTGGAATGGTGTAAGATCAAGATCGATAGTTTTGATTGCACTCTGTTGACAGTCCAGAAAGAAACATATGTAAGTTGTTAATTTTTTTTTTAAATTCTGCTTTTTAATTTTTTGTTATAATTTCGACGTGGTCTGTAACTATTTGTAATTCCAAAATCTGAGGTGATTGTGTCTTGATTTCTTCTCAGTGGATTATTTACCAAATGACATGGAGACTCGTGGATATTTCCTTTAGATATTTGCCACATTTTATCGATGTTTATTAGTATTTGTTAATTTTCATTATCTCACACTTAGCCCCATTTGACATCCATTTTAATTTTTCGGAAAAATGAATTTTATAATAGTAATTTTTAAGAGAATGTGCGATTAAAAAGTAAGAAATTTTTTTAGATTTATGCGCAAAATATTTTGTCTCCGTTTGGGCTCTATTAAAATTTAATACATTTTTCTCTCTTCAATTTTTAACCACACGTTCTTTAAAAACTCACTTTTACAAAATATGTATTTTCCCAAAATTAAATTTTAATGAAACCCAAACATGAGCTTTATTGTATAAATGCGTGATTTAAAATATATTTTAAAAAAGAAATTTTAATTTAATGGATGTCAAACAACGGCTTAATTGAACACTTTATAACAATAATTAACTAAGAATTCTTTTAGAACTAGGTCCTAAATTTATATACTCACCTCGAGTAAGAATCAGTTCAACACTCCTCTGAAGTCTCTATCAAACTCAAAGAAGCCATTATTATTATTTTCCTTTTCATTCAACAACTCAGCATCAAATCTCTTCTTTCATCTCTCTTTCATAATTTATGATGTCTTTTCCTATATATCCAATACTTTGAGAATCCAATACTAGGGTGGGGGTGAACACAGTTTAATTTGAATAATTCTTGAATTATTTTCAAATTAAATTATTTGAAATGATTTGGAAAAATTTAATCCAGGCCAAACCAAACCAAACCAAACCACTTTTTTGCAGTTCGATTTGGTTTTAAACTACAATTTAGCGACGCAAAAATAACATATTTGAAACAAGTGAAATANCCAAACCAAACCACTTTTTTGCAGTTCGATTTGGTTTTAAACTACAATTTAGCGACGCAAAAATAACATATTTGAAACAAGTGAAATAATAAATTATATTAGTCTAAAATCTCAACGTAAATATAAATGTTGCAATATTAACATGTGTGTTTTAATACAAGTAAAGAGATAAAATAATAAAAAGTTCAACGATAACATTTTACGCTTCCAAACTTCGTTCTTTAATGGATAAAATTTGTATTATAGATCGTTAATTCTGTAAGAGCCAATAGAAGCCTACTAGCAAGTTAGTTAAGTATTAACAATTATTTTTTCAAAAAAGAATTGGGTAAACGGTTAGATTTGATTTCAAGTGATTTTAAATCTCGAGACATAAATTGATTTGTTTCGAAGTTTTGTCCGATTTTGAATCGAAACGTTGATGATCCACATGGAACCAAGCCAACAGTTTCAAAATCACACGTTCGATTCAATATGGCTAGTTTGGCAGTATTTTGTATACCCCTACCTCATATCCAATTTCCATCAAACTTAAGTGTTGACTCGTCCCTACTTGTTGAATTAAAACCTTCTTTATAGCAATGAATTGTTTCCAAACAAGTTCATACACTTACCATTAAACATTCTGACACTAAATCCAACTTTTTTTGCATGTGTTTTATAGAACTCATGTATATGCAACTTCAATTGTTTTAAAATTTAACAAACATTAGGTTCTTGAGCAACTTGAAGTGTGAATGTTTGAACATGGAATTGAAGTCTCTTATTAACACCATGTTTGATCCACATTTTTACAAAAATTCATTTTTAAAAAACTCATTTTCAACCACACATTTTTCAATAAAATAATATACATGCAAATCCAAAATTTTTCCTTATTTTTTTTAACCACATATTTTCCATCAAATCACTATTTAAAATGCATTCTCCACTCAATAACGTGCATCAAACAGAGTCTAAAAATAACAAATCAAACCATCTATTTCACATCAATATGTATACCACTTAACTACTTTATAATTTTCGAAAGGGGATTTGACACAAAAATATTAGTATTATTATCTCTAATTGGAAAGATGAGTGATCTTTTGGACAATAGTACATAGGACTACTTGCCCCCATAGACATTATCCCCCTTTTTTTGGCTATAGTACACATACGGCAATGGCTGTTTAGAGCATGGCCCTAGCCTTCTCTTTTATTTTGGCCCCTCATCACCCAATATTGATTCCACATTTGTCTCAGGAGCTGCTCTCTGAATCTGAAAATGTCACCAGTTTGTCTTTCTTATCTTGTCTTTTAGGCAACTGGCCATGGAAATCTTCATGTATGGACCTTAATTATACCTTCACTTTTTCTTCGATAGATGATCAATTAAATATCGATTAGTTCGTATATATAATAGGTTATCAAATGGACGAGCTACTCTAAATTTTATTTTTTTTATTGCCGGTTTTAAATTTTTACATTACTCTTGATAATACGAGATCATGTGTTTCATCCACGACATAGAAGAACTTCCATAAGGACCTAAAACAACTATAAACAATACCTGGTAATATATAGATCCAGTGTGTATAGTTGGATGTGTAGAGTCTAATTATATAGATCACTTTTTTTCCCTCTCGAATGCAAATCCACATAAGGTAAATTTGATGTAATAAATGCATATATATTAGGCGACAACTTAAGAAACATAATATATTTATCTTGCAGTATTAAGTGAACGTAACTCTCACGTAGAGATTGAACTACCTAAATCATTCGTCTTGTTACGTGCTTTTAATTTTCCTTCTCACTCAGAATTTGGTAACTGTGGCCCATTCTCAACCAAGAAAATGGTCGCTTTGATTGAGTTCAGCCCCCACAATATTAAAAAAAAGACAAATAAATAGTTAACAAGGAAATATTGGTTTCCCTTATTGGTTATTCCCTCGAGCCCTGATAAAAAAAATTCTCTCATTTTGGAAAGATGAGATTACACTGTTGTATCGAGGTTTTAAAATTCAAAAACATTAGATTAATGGTGGTCAGGTAGTGTAGCTGGAGATGTAGGAACAAAAGGAATATGAGAGGCACATATATTTAAAGCTCCAAAGCAGTAGATAAACAGTCAACTTAAGAAACATCATCATTTGTTAAATGATGTCAAATTTTTATACAGAAGAGACAGTAGTAATATTCAGAAGAGTGTAATTTTAGAGAGAGATACTCTTCTCTTCTGTTGTCCATTGTGAATTCTGACCATTGAGAACTTCAAAGAGAGCAGTCAAAAAAGCAGAATCAAAACAACTGTAGAAGCTTAGAGAAGAGCAGTCCACTGTGCTCTATTTCATCTTCTCACTTTTTGACATTTGCCTCCTCTTTATTCACTTTACACTGGGCTTAAATCAAATAAATAAATGGGTAGATTGACTAAAGTTAGTCCCCATTTGGTTTAGTTAAAAATTAATTTTTTAGTAAATTTCGATAAAAGTTAATAACATATATGATTGAAAATTGTGTATCTCATAAATTATGTAATTAAAATTAATTATTAATTTTACACCGAACATTTACTTTATTAGAAGTGAAGCTTAACATTCATTTATGTGATAGTAAAGTCATTGACAACATAGTTTAAGAATTTGATTCAAGTATAAGATCACAACTCCAATACTTCAATAGATTGCTCAAAATTTTTGCAACATAAGCAAAAAATAAAACATTATTTGAAAAAATTATCTCCATTATTATAAGGACATTATCAAGCCGATGTGACAAAATTTATATTTGCTACACAAATTTAGATGTGTTTTTGTTTTATTTTAAGAAAATAAAAGACACCTAGATAGCATTATATAGTTATAGATTGAAGATCATTGGAAACCAATTTTCAATTTAAGTCTCTATTTATTAGACATCATCTTTCAACTCGCATGCTACCAAGATACCAATTCGTAGCACTTGAGACGTTTAGTCATTTATGAAAACTATGCCCATATATGTTGTGAATTAACAAATTGATAAAAATTTAAGATTTTGACCGCACATTTCATGAATTCACAACTTTTATCACCTGTTTAATTACATATTTTATTAATTTTTATCTAAATCTACTAAAATTTTGATTACTACACCAAACAAGGGCTATGTATTTGCGCCCACACATCACGACTTTGATAGAAGTTTAACATAATGATAAAAGAGTGTTGAAAGTTAAATAAAATAAATGTGTTAATTGTGTAGAGTTGGCTGAACAATCCATTTCTATGCAATACAATATCATGCCTATGTTTGGTAGTGATTAAATCTAAATTTTAATTTAAGTCAAAATTAATAATTAATTTAACTTCATATTTTTATGGATTTCACAACTTTTCAACCACGCATTTTATTAGTTTCTATTAAAATCTATTGAAAATTTAATTTTAATCTCTACATTTACCATCTTACCCTATTCATAAATTTATCAGTATCCTGTACATGTATACTATACGAGAAAAAGACTGAGAAAGAGAGCTTTACGTTGCATCAGTTGAAGCAGGGACATGGGTCCATTGTCCTCTAAATAAATTCAAAACCTCTTTTGTTAAGAACACGATCCGGGTCTGTCGCTCCTTTCAGCGTAGGCCCCTTCTCTCTTCGAATACAAAGGAGTAGTGAGTGTGTGGTCATGGATGATGAAACTGGAATGGCCGATCTGAGGCAATACATGAACCGGAGGCCTTTCTTTCCACCAATTTCTCCGGCAGCCGACTTGTTATCCTGCCACCATCCCGGGTTGACGCAGCCGCAGCAGTACGAGATGTTCATGATACCACCTGGACTTCAGCCGGCGTTTAGGTCTGATTCTACAACTAGTAATACTACTGCTGGTGGTGGTTCGTGTAGTAGTGCTGGTGGTTTTGGTGGGTTTGAGTTGGAAGGTGTTGGGCTTAATGGTTGTGGTGATGGTGGCACTGGGCGGTGGCCTAGGCAAGAGACACTTACTCTTCTTGAGATCAGATCGAGGCTCGATCCCAAGTTCAAGGAGGCCAACCAAAAGGGTCCTTTGTGGGATGAAGTCTCAAGGTATATATAACTTAAAAGTTTCTTTTTTTCGTTTTTTTTTCTGTCAAACTGTGTTGCCTGTTGCAAGAAAACAACTGAATTCTTACCAATCTCACCAAAGATTTTCATCTTCTAAATGTCATTTTACAGTCACAAACCCTTAAAAACATTTTTTTCTTGGGGTGGGTGTCACTTCAATTATTTTCTTGATATCCTTTCTTTTGATAAGTGGGGGTGTTGAGTGGATTTCTCCTTTGAAAGCTTGTGTCCCCAGCGTTTTCAGTTTTCACTGTTTTATGTACATCATCTACTTTGTTATAATTGAAATTGAGAACGATCCCACTTATCCTCCCTCGCGATACATTTGGCTTGTCCTCCAACACTGGACTTGACAAAAGATGTATCGCCAAAAACTAACTCGATAGAACGAAGAACTTTCGTCTTACTTTCCGAATTTTGATATAGAAAATGACAAAGCACAGTTGTTTGAGATTCAGGTATTGCTTTTATTCTGGCATTTTACCAAGAGGCAAGAGACATCTCACAATTATTTCTATGAATCTTAAAGTGAGGGTTTTGTTTCAAGAAAAGGGCTAAATTTTTGGACGTTTTAGAAATAATTTTCTAGTTTTGTTTTCTTGAAAAGACCTGAGAAACAGCTCTTTCAAATTCCCCAGACTACTTTCTGTAAAACTTCGAATAGTCATATCAAATTAACGTTGTTTCTATTCACTTCAGAATCAATAAAACTATACGAGATTGTCTATCCTTTGCATGAAGATTTTGGACTATTTATTACTAAAAAAAAGCTAGGGTTCATATTTTTATCACACCAACTTCATTTCTTGATATTGAGGAGTTAAATTTATCCATTATATGAATTTTTTTGCAGGATTATGTCTGAGGAACATGGATATCAGAGGAGTGGCAAGAAATGCAGAGAGAAGTTTGAGAATTTGTACAAGTATTACAAGAAGACTAAAGAAGGCAAGGCTGGTAGACAGGATGGCAAACACTACAGATTTTTTCGCCAGCTCGAAGCGCTTTATGGTGAAATCAGCAATACAGTCCCAGTCTCGGAAACACATCTCGCTGGAAGCACTTTTCGATACAATATGTCCACCAATAACGTTTTAACACCTAATCAGCAAGAAGCTTATCAGGCTCCAAAGCTCTCAGATACTTGCCTTAGTCTATCCAATTCTTCTGATTTTGATACTACTTCATCAGATGAAGGAGATGTTAATGGAGGAATAAACGATGACTCGAGTGCTAATAGGCAGAAGAAAGGGGGTAAGAGGAGGTGGAAAGCAAAGATAAAAGACTTCATCGATGCAAAAATGAGGAAATTGATGGATAAACAGGAGGCTTGGATGGAGAAAATGATGAGGACAATTGAGGACAAAGAACAAAAGAGGATGATAAGAGAGGAAGAATGGAGGAAACAAGATGCAGATAGAATAGAAAAAGAGCACAAGTTCTGGACTAATGAAAGAGGATGGATCGAAGCACGGTATGCTGCACTAATGGAAGCAATACGAAACGTTACTGGTAAAGAACTTAAGGCTTCACCGTCTGACGAATTGATGGCAGCAGAAACTCGAAGCCTAAGTGAAAACCAGAACAACGATGAAAAGGGAGATATCTGGCCGGAATGTGAGATTACAAGGCTAGTCCAATTGAGATCTAATTTGGACTCAAGGTTTCAACAAGGTGGGATTTCAGAAGAAGTTCTGTGGGAAGGAATAGCAACAAAAATGGCCTGTTTTGGATATGACAGGAGTGCTTTAGTCTGCAAAGAAAAGTGGGATAGTGTCAATAATTATGTAATCAAGTGCAACAAGAAAAGAAAGGAGAATCCAAAACCCTGTTTATATTACTGTCAGAATAATGAGTCTATAAGCAATAATCATGGAGGAGCCTTTTGTGATAATGCCAGTGGACTAGGGCATGAGGCTTCACCTTCTAATAGCAACACAGGAAATGCAATGAATGATAGCTGCTTTAGGTACTTTATGGGGGATGATCATAACATGTGGGAGAATTATGGACTGAAACTCAACAAATTAGGGTAGGAAAATCACATTCAAGATATCTAATCTGCATCAAATTGTTTCTGATCAATTTAGAAAGAGATTTTAAGCAGCTGATGAAAGAGGAAGACGTATTGTTTTGACTTGTAACTTGGGAGGTGAGAAATTTAACTATGGTGGCTTTTTATTGCTTCACTTTGTTGTTGTATTAGGCTTATTTGTTGATTGTTCTGCATGCAGTTTATAATTCTAAGGTAATATTTGCAAAAAACTTGTCTTCTTCCTTTCATGTGTTTGCTTAAGAATATAGGCAGGCAACTGATTATTTTTCATGTATGATTGTCTGAATAATAACTTATATGATCCCTGCAATTAAGCTTATATGCATTCAAGCTTAGTTAATCTGCCATGAAAATTTGGATGTTATGTTAATACACTATTTAAACACTCCAGCTTAAAGCTTAAGCTTTTAAATAAAGAGTGCAATATGGTATGAGAGCAGAAAAAGATGTGAAGTTCAAGTTGCATCTGAAATTTTTGCGTGCGTCAAGTTTCTTATTAAATATTGAATTTATCCTATATGCGAGAGAGCATTTTCAAGATACCATATGAAAAAATATGTGCAGTAAAATGTTGGGTTAAGATGTTGAACAAGTGCAACTCTCATGTTCAATTACCATCATTGAGTTTGGAACTCTAAATACTATGGGTAACAAGTCAAAGGAAGGTGAGGATGAGATCGATTCATCATAGGCGCCCCTTATGTATTATGTGAAATATATACTACAATAATTGGGACAAAGAGACGCGGGACTTTGTCTAATTTTGGTTCAATGTGTAATAAAGTTTGAGATGTGTTATGTGTACATAGACACCATAATGGTGTCCATAATGTACACAGAATTTTTCATAAAGTTTTAGGTCTAAACCTAGCCCTTGTTTTGTTTAGATAAAAATAAAATTTTTAATAGATTTTGATAAAAGTTGATTTAACTTATATTTTAATTATTATCTTTTTTAACTGAATCAAATAGGAGCCTAGTTTCATTTGAATTAGGGCCTTTATCTTTTTGCATTTTTAACAAAGATTTTCATTTTTGTTCCTTAAGTTTGTAATCTCACCAGCCTCTCATATTTCAAACAAGAAACTTTAGTTTTTTCTAGGACTGCAAAAGATTTTTAGCATTCCAAAACCTAGCCAGAACAAATTTGGGAAATACAGATGAAAATGTGAATAATATAGAAATATGCAGGAAAAATTGCAAATAAGTCAGTTGAGTGAAAAGACACCATAATTGGTAACACAATCACCAATATCAAGATACTATTAAAGACAAAGGATTATAAATCAACCCCCCTGTCAAACACACCCCTTATTTATCAGATGAAAATTTTACCCATTAAATTTACCAGAAATTAATGAGAATATAAATGCAGATTGGATTAATGAGTGTTGCAGTGCATGGCAGAAACAAGTACGAAAACCATGCAAAATGATTTATGACGTAAGCAAACTTAAAGCTTACTTTAGATAGAGAGGTTGCTTGCAGCCCTAGTAGTATTCTTTAACCTATCCACATACTGCCCAAAGCTGACAAAAAATTACTCTCCTACATGGAGTGGGGTAGGGGTCTTGGTGACTCCTACCTAAAGCAAAATTGCAATATTCATCTTCAATCTATTGGTCCCCTTGAGCCTGCAAGTTGATCTTCGACTAAATTGGTATTCACTATTTCATTTTGCATAGTTAGTATTCATTAATGAAAATCAGCTACATTTTTGTTAAATTATTACACGATCCTCGTAAAACTATGTATCATTTAAAAATTCTGGACATCATTTTAAACTAGTCCCAGAATCTTGTTTCGTGATGTTAGATATTCGAATTACGTGACAACGTAACTTAAATCAGAAAAATGTTCCATAGCGAGGATCTGATTCTGCATTTATATTGAAAGAAAGTTTGAAAACTAACTTGAAGCAATAGATTGAAAACTTATGGTTTAGTTTTCCCCATATACACAAGACACGATTAAGTGATTAGCAGTCAAAGACTCAAAGGAGCAACTTAAAATTTTCTGAATCTGAATTTGTTTAGATAGTTGTTTATGGTGATACATACATATATATACACACACTTGAAAAATGTGTCATAGTTTCTTTAATCATGCTACTTGTAAAATCTTATTTTACAATTTTGGTTGACAACACACAATTGACAATATCATATGGACCATACTACATGTACCGAATTTTTGTACCTAATCCCTTACGGACTACTCACAATAGAAGGTGGGAATCACATCTTGGGATTTTTTTATTCACGCGGGGCCTGCGTGCATGTGAGAGGAGCAAACAATTTGGTACATTAAATTATGTACAAATATCTTTACCCTTATTAGATTCATCTATTTTAAAATTTGTTTTTAAAATTAATGGTCCAGATTTTGACAACACCAAAGTTAATTCTAGTTTCTTCTCAGTAACTTAATTTAAACATTTTGAGAATAACTTCTTTAATAGTCTCTATTACCTGTGTCTTCAACGGCAATAAAACAATCATAAAAAATCTCATACTTCAAATGCACTAAGATATTAATCACGTTATAGCCGTCTAAGAGTTCATTCGACAAGACTTGTTTTTGGTAAAAGAGCTTGACGAAAAATTACTTTAAACTAACTTCCTGTAAAAACTATTCTAATCAAAACACTTCTATAAAAACATCGAAATATATTCAAAAGAACTTAATCTTAGAAACTACTTTTGAATTTTCAAAAATCTCGTCAAACGGGAAAAACTGCTCTTTTTCAATAGCCCTCTTTCAAATGTTCGTATGATGATAGTGTAATTTTACCATAGTAGTGTAATTGTGGTCATTTCAGGTTAGACTAGCAGACCGTACACAGGTGGTGTGTTAAGTTTCGGCGGAGGGGGGTTAGGGGGGATTAGTTCGTTTGCCATCCAGAGCCAA
>CAIGRN010067467.1:0-10952 GCA_903798345.1 Fraxinus anomala
TTGAAATGGAAAGGGGCAGAAGGAAGGGACCAGAATCATCGAGAAGGTACTGAATAAAGGACTCCGGAAGCTCATGAATCTGGGTTTTTATTGATACAGATTCGAATTTTGGATACCATTCCTGAATCTGACATCTATTTATTTCTTCTTCCTTCATTTTAAGAACCATAAATTTGCCGCTTCTCTATAACAATGGGAGAGACCTTCCTTTACAAAACTGATCAGTTCCAGCACAAGTAGTTAGCAATTGCATAACTTTAAGAAATGGTAATTGAATAGAACGAATAGAATTTTTAAAACTAAGGGAGCGTTGGCTCGCTGTTTTCAGTTTTATAGATTACCCAAAACTAGTTTGGTATGGTATTTTTGAAAATATATTTAAACTTGTAACATAATGATTTTCGTTAAAACACTAAAAAGACAGAAAGTAGGCGTTTAAATAGATCAAAAACTAAAAAAATAAAAATAGTTCAAGTTCTTATTGATTATTTAAATAAAAATTCTAAGAAATTATTTAAATGAAAACAGGTAAAAATCTTAGTCCACGTCATTAATTTTTTTTTTTTTTTTTCATCCCTATATTTTGNAAGTTCTTATTGATTATTTAAATAAAAATTCTAAGAAATTATTTAAATGAAAACAGGTAAAAATCTTAGTCCACGTCATTATTTATTTATTTATTTATTTATTTATTTTCATCCCTATATTTTGCTACCTCAATTCATTATGTGTTTGTATTTTACTTTTGTAGTGGGAAAAATATTGTAAAATTTACCATCTTTAAAATGTATATGTTAATTAGGCCCTCTTTAAGCCTCATTTTAGGAGGAAAATAAGTTTTGGAATAGTGATTTTTTTATGAATGTGTGGTTAATAAATATGAAAAAGCTTTGAATTTACGTATAAAATTATTTTATCAGAGAATATATGATTGAATGAGTTTTAGAAAAAAAAACGAGTTTTGGGAAAAATGAAGCTCTAATATAAGCTAATGACATATTAGCATAAAATTGTTTCGTTTTACATAATCAAATTTGTTGAATAAAATATCATAAAAACAATTTCTCAAAACTTCAAACTAAACATGTCTTCTAATTTTCTGTTTTGAAAAATATTCTTTTTGGAATGACAAACAAAATGTGTTTTCGGCAATATTAAAAGAGACCCTCAAAATGGAATACTGAAAATAAATTCAAAACTCAAAGCTGAAACAGATACCAAATGGCCCTAAACTATTTCAGATAGATATAGCAGTAAGCTAAAACTAGTAAAGAAAATAAAATCATATGGCCAACAACAAACAAATAGGAACATGATTGTAGTTTTAAACCATGGATGGAAGGGGAAGTTATAGCTCAGCACTATAACAATCCTCGCTTTCCAGGAAATGTCTCTCTTTCCCATCTATTTTTCAAATAAAAAAAAAATCAAAGAAAATGGAGAAATCCCAACACATTATTTGATGCATTAGTTTTACAGAATTTATTTAACAATAATCCTCTCACAAATACCAGTAGACAATTTTACTTACTAATAACCAGAAGATTAATCAAACCTCAAATAATCTCCGCAGGGATCTGGTGGGGGCTGATTTTGTTCCTGGGTATTTCACCTATTACACTGTGAGGGACGCGATGTTTTCGAGAAAATCGCTGCTAGAGGAAGATTATCATCAACAACTAACAAGTTTGCAAAAAATAAAAATAAATTCTAAGGAGTTGAGTAGAAATGACATCATTCACAAACACCTTTTTACACAAATAAATCAGATGCTGCCAACCTTTCAAGTTTGGTGAGAAATTGATGCCGAGGAGGTTATGAACACTTATCCCTTTTTCCCTCTCCTCCGCAGTAATTTTTCTTCCCTTGAAGATGGGCTTTTAATTGGGGTTATAGATTGCGTGGTTGTTTGTGCTATTAATTCATCATCCATTTTACTAGAAAATTATCACGTTTGACGATCTGAAATTAAGGGACATGTGACTAAGATTTTGATGAATTTTTAAAAAATTATAAATTGTAATGAGTTTCGTAAATTTGAATAGATTTTGATAAATTCTATAAAAATCTATTTAAAAATAGTGAAATTTCAAAAAAAATTGTTATATGTATTTTCAATCTTGAAATTCATCTAAATCTTATAAAATTAATTTATCGATAAAATTTTTATAAATTCATTAGTTATTGAGGATATAACACTTAAATTTAAAAGAATTTTTAAAATGTATTAAAATATCAGATGATGACACATCCCTAAATATTTCAAAATTTCATATTTTTCCTCCTTGCTTCACTGGGGTTGTTTGTGCGATTAATTTGGGTAGGCCTTAATTGAGTTAGTCTTTTAGTTGGGCTTGGTATCTATGGGCTGGACATGCATAATAGGTGAAGTTTTTTTTTTTTTTTGGTGGGGGCGGGTGGCGACGGCGGGTAAACTTTAGAAATGATTGTTTGGAGTTTGGACCAAGGTTACACTGGACTTCTACCAAGTTATCGTGTATTTATAGAAGGAAAACTTACACACAAACCCCTTTTTTACTTTTTCATTTCAATAATCAAGTCAAATGAATTTTAGGTGTCAACCCGCCCCACCTCATTTTATACCCACTACCGTCCATATTTTCATCCCTAATCCTAACCCCCATTTTCATCCCCACGAATGTTGCCACCATCACCGCCAACCACCACTTCTCACCACCTATTGTCAGTGGAATCACCTCCCAAACACAACCCCCATCTTCGATTAGTCACACATCACGTGGGGCCAAAAATCTAATAAAAAAACTTTCGAAGTCGCGAGCCAAAAATCTTGAATTCGGACACTATTGATGGTACACACTGTCGCGGATCTACACCCATGGTGTCACACAGTGGGAATGCTTATCTCTCCATTCGACACGGCAAGCACGCTAACAATTAGGCGTGAAGCCTATTTTACCAAATAGTGCACTAATTATGTGATCATATGCAGGTATTCTCCCTAACATCCTACTCATAGCGTGCGTGTATGCCAATTATTCGAGTTTGTCGGCTTCAGAATGAGGGGAAGGCGGCCTTGAGGCGTAGTACCTCGAGAGCCAAACCATTCGAATGCGCTTACGTCCTCAAGTTTTGGCCAAACCTGCGGTCCGTGAAAGTTAAAGATAAACTTTAATTAAATTGAGATGATCTTATCAAAAATAAATTTTTTCAATTGATTGTAGTATTTAAGCCCTTAATCCTGAGTAGGTAATGGACTTCGATTAATAACTTGAAGTCCTTTGAGGTACAATCGGTGAGAACAAATTGTGTATCGATATCTCAATGTCTTGATAATTAAACTGAAGTAACTTGAACGTGTATTCACAATATAGAATTTGTCACCTATTTAATAGGCAACGATCAGACTTCAAGTGATTTTCTTGGACAACTAACTCAGAACTCAATCATTCGATAGTGAATGTTGAATTAATAATTATGATGTGATCATATGGGACTATCAAATAGAAAGAAAAACTTGGGGATTTATGCATATTTAGAAAAGAGCGAAATTTTAACCTCGTTCTTAATATTAAAAATGATCAACGGTAATACGTAAGAGCAATATGTCAATGATGTAACTATTGATTATTTAGTTTCAATAATTTCAATTAGATGGAGTACAATCTTATTCTCTCAGTGGAATGAAATCTTATTCTCTGAGTGGAATAGAACGTGTCCAATTAAGAGTTGATTTGGTCAAGATTAATTTATTAATGCTTGGATTAATCGGGTTCGATCAGGTTCCTTCGGTGGATTCAAAATAGGAACTAAATCACATATGTCAATGTTTCTATTGAATTTTATTGTTGTGATCACACATAAAAACTACTTGGATTATTTTAGTTCTTAAAAGAACATTGGAGAATATTCAAAGGTTTGAAGGTGGACTCAATTTGAAGAGCACAAAGGAATTTTTAAAAGTTCGCTATAAGATTAAGCCCTTATTTACGCCTCTCTTTCGAGGCTCAAAGAAAAAGTACCTCATAACAAGTCATGTAAGCAGAAAGTTAACAAGAAAATCAAATAAAGACCCATGAAATCAAAATGCGAAGAGGTCAAACAAACTGAAATCCTTGCTATTTTTGTCCTTTCTTCGGCAATTGGTGAATGATACAAAAATTTTCGACCTTGAGTAGCTAGTGTTTATGTGGAAACTAACATCTCTAAATCAAAGCTGAAAAAACTAGAGTCGGTGATGATGAATTCAATTTTTTTGCAAGATTTTGTAGAAACCTCTAAGCCAAGAAAAAACACAATTATCATTGGAGATGCTAAAAATAAACCGCTTTTATAGCCAAATACATTTAATCTCTGTTTAGTGAGGATTAAAATCATGATTTTTAGTAAATTTTGATATAAGTTGATGAAATGTGTAGTTGAAAAGTTACGATTCTTATAAAATGTATGGTTACAATTAATTGTTAATTTTATTAAAATCTAAATTTTAAATTCTACCTGTGACTTGAACTTACTGAGAATATTTATAAATAAATTGGTGTCAACGTAAATCAACGTATGATGACTGCGTTACTGTGATTCACTCATCGAGAAAATACCAATTATACAATACAGTTGAAAATAGAGCTCATAGTTTATTGAAGATTAAAAAGTAAAATACCCGTCAACGTGTTCGAAGGATTCATCTGTTAATCTAATTTTTTGGTCCATTAAAATCATTTTCAAAGAAGAGGAGAAATAATAGAACGGTGAAAATAGAGGCAGGTGGTGACCGGCGAATGTCGGTGAAACGTATAGCCGACAAAATGACGTCTCGTATTAGACCAGGTGTCAGTAATAAATCCCTCCGTTACACAATGGTAGTTCCGTTTTCTTTTTTTTATCTCACAAATTATAGTCCATATTATTATTTGAGAATATAATTAATATATTAATTTTTTAATATGTCCATATTTAATATATTTTGTTGTCATATATATATAAATCACTCTCGAAGCGAATCAGACCGAATCGAAATTTTCAGATATTTAGTAAGTGGAACTGTCGGGTCCGAATTTAGTTAGGGAACCGTTCGGATTTGGTTTAATTCGATTCAGTTCGGTTCGATTAAGTTCTATTCGATTCCCGAATTTCGTATAATAATTAATTTTTTATATTTACAACGACGCTACATTAATTCGATAATGACATATTCAATCTTAACTCTTACAAAATAACGTAGTCCAATCGGTGATATCTTTTGCATATTTCTTTGTTTAATTTTTCATAAATTTGACTGTTAAAATCACAAGAAGTGAAAGATGGCGAGTTCACAACAATATAACGACATTTTAGATCAATTTGATTAAGTTGGACTTGGCTGAAAATTGAAAATTGTAAAAAACATATTTTAGATTTAAGTTAAATTAATTAGTTAGTAAATTCATTTAGAAAAAAAAATTAACTTATTTAAGATAAAAAAATTAAAAAAAATTAGAGAGATTTGATTCTAGGTTTAGAACGGAGAATCGAATCAAACATGTTAGTTCTCGATTTAAATACCCGTTTGAGTATTTAATTTAAGAAGAATCGCTGGATTCAGTTCGATTCGATTCAATTCGCTTCGGAAGTTTTGTCCAACCCTATACATCATAAATGACATTCTCTGATATGACAGCACTTTAAGTCATTGATTTTAACAATATTTATTCAAATTAATGGCAAAGATTTTCACACATCACACAATGTCATCAATAATGTAATAGGAATGTACAACTAGTTTAATTAAATAAATTAACAATAACTTGTCCTTTGCTGCAACTATAGTTTTGTCGTGTTGTCCACGTCACCACTTCCGTGCCTTACTCGCATAAACCAAATGGTCCAAATCTTTCAACTTCCTTGATACAAATGCTCTCCAGCCTGGCGTGGTCAAACTATTCCTCTTCGTGCTTATCCTTATTTTTCAGAATGTTCAATTATGAATTACCTAATCCCAAACAATGTTGAAATGTCAATTTCTTGAAGATGTGAGCAATTTTTAGGATAGGACCGGATGGCAATAAAAAATCATCCTACTATTTCAATAATGTTAGAATAATAATATGTAATATTTGACGGAGATTATAATCAAAATTTAACAAATTTTAATAAAAATATATGATTAAAAAGTTTGGAATTCCACAAAATATTTGATTAAAAATAATTATTGAATTTGATTTAAATTTTATTTTTTACCAAACAAGGCTATATGATCCAACGGATGAAAAGAACGAGTACCAAACGTCATTAAATGATTGAACACGTGACCGTATGTAAAATAAGCCCATGTTTGGTTCAACTAAAAATACATATCAAATTTAAGTTAAAGTCAATTGTTAATTTTAAGCATATATTTAATGTGATCCACAATTTTTTTAACCACATATTTAATCAATTTTTATCAAATTTTTTTAAAAATGTCATATTTATCTAAATCATATAGGGACTAAGATGAATTGTTGTGTGTTTTTAACTTTGTGACATGGCCCTTTAAAAAAAAGGGGGGGGGGGGGGGGGGGGGGCCGGCCTGCCCCCATACCCGCCCCACCCCGTCTAAGGCGAGGCGAGGCGGGTCGGGCCGGGGCCACCCCGAACCCGCCCCATTGCCATCACTAGACTCTGCAAACCCTCTACCTCGTTTCGGCTGCTCAAGGCGGTTGTTGAAACACATTGAAAACGTTTTTCATAATGAAATTTTCATACTTTTTATCTATCCAGATAGCAAGAACGACCTCAGAGGAAAACAAAATGGCGTACCAAGGGGGTAACTTGAAGTCGACCTCCATAAACGGAGTGAAATTGTACACAGTATCCGGNTCTTGGAGAAAGATGCAGAGACGAAAGGTCCCTCCAAGTGCAGATAAATTTCTCAATATTCCACCAGATATGAATTATATTTACTAAAAAAATAACGAACAATTATATCATGATAATTTAGTTGAGCAATATTTAAAGAGTTGAGATCTGACGTCTATTTTTTTTTTTTGCTGTTAACTCAATTAATTATTAACACGTTATCTTAAATTTACCTTCATTAATTTCACCACTAGCCCATCAAATTGATAATATGTTAATTTAAATGAAGTGTCAATAATTAATTGGACGGACAACAAAAGTTGAACAACGGATCTCAAATCCTATTTAAGATGGAACATTAGCTAAATAAATAAACTTAACATCTCAATTGCTCATCTAGTTACATTTTGATATAAGCATATTTGGAAAGTGTTTATTAATTATTTAAATTATAAATATATAGAAATAAATGATGAACTGATAACACCTGTAAATTTTTCAAAATATGTGGATAAAAAGCGATTTAAATATTTATAAACAATTTATATATATGAGCCAAACATAAACTTAAATATTAAGGGATCGCACGTTTATTCATCTTTAATGTTCGGGGGCAAATGAAAATTTGAAATCGAAGATCTCATTCTCATTAATAACAATGGAGTATATAAACTCAAATTAAAATTAAATTGATATGCAATGCCAGGAAAACATGCAATTCAATGATATTTTGAATTTGAATTCGAAAATTTTAAACTCCAAATAATTATATTTTCGAGGATATATTTTAAATAATATTTTCAAAGGAAAATTACTCTACAAAAAACACTCCTCCCAACTTCCATAACGGCACGAGTCAAGATAGTTGAATAACTCTCTCAACGATTTTCTTGCGATTTTTACCCACCTATTTACTAAAGCGCGTTTCCCAAAAAGCCCCCAAGCGCTACCTTTTATAACCGGTAATTGTATCGCTCCGCCCCTTCCCTTACACCTGTTCCAATCGTTACCCTAATCCCCTCCTTTATATACCCCTTCACCCTCTTCCTCTCGCACCCAACCCCACCAAGGATACATACAAAATTCAAATCTACGTACTATTGAATATTTATATTTTTAGATATTCTCATAGTTTTATCCCAAATCAAATACCAGTATTGATGGCGGCGATTGAATGTTGTAATAAGATCAAAGGACCATGGAGTGTAGAGGAGGATGAGCTGTTACAGAAGCTCGTGCAGCGGCACGGTGCGAGAAACTGGTCGTTGATAAGCGGCTCGATTCCAGGGAGAACGGGGAAATCTTGCCGGTTGCGGTGGTGCAACCAGCTATCGCCTGAGGTGGAGCACCGTCCATTCACGCCGGAGGAGGATGAAATCATTCTCAAGGCGCAGGCAGAGTTCGGGAATAAGTGGGCGACGATAGCGAAGCTCCTCAATGGCCGCACCGATAACTCGATCAAAAACCATTGGAACTCGACGCTGAAACGGAAGTGCGCCGCCACTGCGGCAGATGGAGCCGAACGACCCCTGCAGGTTTTGAGGAGAGCGAAGAGCGTCGACGTTACGGCGGCGGTTACGAATTGTCGTACAGTGAGTCATGAGAGTCTGAGTCCGTGTGGTTCCGAAATCAGCGATTCGATTGATAATATTGTGGCGAATCCAAACACGAATATGAATGTTTACTTTCCGGTTATCGGAAATGCAGTTATCGCTCCGGCGGTACAATCGTCGCCGGCCGTGATGGATGATGATACTGCAGATGACCCGTTGACTGCGTTGACTCTATCTCTGCCAGGGCCTGGAAATGAATTTACGACGCCGTTGGTGACGGAAAAGGTGGAAAAGAACGAAACGTTGTCGTTTGGCCCTGAATTGCATACCGTGCTGCAAGAGATGATTAGGAATGAAGTGAGAAATTATCTTTCGGAAAGATGAAAATGATGGTGGTGAATTTTGGAACTCTGGAGCTAAACGGTTGGCATTAGCAGACTTAGTAATTAATAATTAATTAATGGTTGCAAAATTTCAATTTTCACAGGGTGAATTTGAATTTTATTTACATGTAATAGCAAAGATCTAGTTAATAATTTACAACGTCTACCCGTAAAAGTGACTCTTTAACAGCCTTTTTAGGGTATTTTATGGATTCTGGTATGGTTAAAATTGGGGTAATAAAGTACACTATCATTTTGTCCTTTTAAAATACTTCGATTTTTTATTCAATTTTTTTTATGTACAAATAGCAAAATTTTAATTTTTGTTAATGCGTCTGACCCGTACGTACCGTACAAATGTTACGAGGACGGGCAACTTTCCAGCTATGTTCTAAGAAAATATATGGAAATGAGTTTTTTCACTCAATTATTTGAGGCAGTGTGAATTTAAAAATGGAAAATGTTTTGGAGAATTTCGAATTAGTTTCTGTTTAGAAGATTTTTTTTTTTAAGTAAAAATAATTTTGTAAAAAATGAGATTACTTTTTTTTTTTTTTCATAAAATGTTTAGTTAAAAATTATTTTACAAAAAAAAAAAAAAAAAAAAATTCTCTCTCAAACTAGCTCTAAATAATGTATGTGAATTGGATAAAAATTTGTGTATTTGATTGCATTTATTTTCAATAAAAAAAATGTTAGTTTCCACTCAAACTTATAGTTTGAAGCGTTTGATTGCTATTATTTTTTCTGGGAGAGTAGCTTTTTGTTTTCCTTTAAGGAAAATATTTTATTTTCTAGAAGATATTTTTCATACTAATCAAACCACTAATTATGTATGAATTTGTCGAAATAAAATTTGTTATTAATTAAGATTAACACATTAAATTGACTTGGATACAACTTTGAATTTCTGTATTACATACAAAAAATTGTATGAATCGTTTCCTGAAATTGACTTGGATTACAATTTTGAATTCCAGTATTTCATACTCAATATTATATAACTCGTTTCCATTTGTTGTCTTGTCATCTTATTCTTCGTAAAATATTTTTATATTCGTTTCTAGAGATTATTATTAGAGAGAAAAGGATCATTTAATCACATATTTGACATGACGACAAAGAGATGACAAGACCAAATATAAAATATATATTGATGCCGATCAATTTTGTAGGCCTTTGGAGGGGTGACAACTCAATCAGCTAACCTGCACAAAGAATGTGCTGGGAACCTCATCCCCAATTGACCTCCAGTATAAGAGAAAGTTAATGTGTACCTAGAGCAATATGTGGAGGGTGGAGACTTTATAAAGAAAAATTGTAATGGCATGTTATCTTTATCGTGTTTAAGTCGTTTTCTATTTTCGATTTTTTAAAATAGTGAAAATACATTCTCTTTCCTATTTTCGAAAACGTATTTTTAAAAACAAAAAAAAAAAAATTAGTACGGGCCACAAAAAAAAAAAGGATTGGAAATTTAGGGTCTGTTCTCTTTACCGTTTTCAAGACGTTTTCTGTTTTCAATTTTCCAAAACAGTGAAAACGCGTTCTTTTTTCTATTTTCGAAAACGCGTTTTTAAAAACAAACAAAAAAATTTGTACTGAAAACACAAAACGTCATTTTTTACGGTTTGGGCGTTTTCAGTACAAAACACGAAAAAAATGGAAAACACGGAAAACACCCAAAACCGTCTCTTCCTTCACTCTTCTTCCAATCCCGTCTCTTCCTTCTATCTTCTTGACGCCGATTTCTCTCTTCTTGACGTCGAAGACCCATTCAAACACTGCAATCGGCGACGAAGGAGATGCGTCGTGCCAACACGGGCATGGGCATGGGAGGCGCCACTACTGTGACCGCAGCATCGCAACCCATTCATCGGACGCATTCGTAGCGATGCAGCTATGGTTTGGGCCCGTCTTTAACTTCTCTCTCTTCGACGCCGACGACCCATTGCAGAGGCGACATTTGTAGTAGCGACGATGGTTTTTTGGTTTTTTAATCAGGTGGCGACCTATTGAAGAGGCGACGCTGCTTTGAGTTTTTGGTTTTTTCGATCTCCACTTTTGGTGGTTTTTGATTTTTTCGATCTGGCGGTGATGGTGATGTGGTGCAGTGGTGTAACTTGTGTTACTTGTAAGATGTGGCGGTGGTGACTGGTGGGGCGATGGCAGGCAGTGGTGGTTGTATTGATTTCGGTTGACAGTGGATTGGTTTGTTGAT
>CAIGRN010067474.1:0-19248 GCA_903798345.1 Fraxinus anomala
TATGGTTAGGACAATAAAATCTATACCTCTTTGATTTTTCTGGATAACCAATGAAAAATCCACTAATTGTTCTTAAATCCAATTTCTTATCATGTGGATTATAAATTCTTGCTTCTGCCGGGCAACCCCAAACACATAGGTGCCTTAAACTAGATTTTCTTCCGTCCACAATTCAAGAAGTCTTTGGAACTGCCTTAGCTGGAACCCTGTTTTGCAAATGTATAGCAATCTTTAATACAAACATCCACAAAGAAATTGGTAAAGAAGAATTGCTTAACATACACCTAACAATTTCTATTAGAATACGATTACGCCTTTCAACTACATCATTTTGTTGTGGTGTGCCTGATATAGTGTATTGAGAACATATGCCACATTTTCAAGAAATTTAGCAAATGGACTAGGGTATTGTCCAGTTTCGTCATACCTTCCATAATATTCACCACATCTATCAAATCTAATGATTTTCACCTTTCTGTCTAATTGTCGTTCAACTTCATTGACAAAAATCTCTAAAACATTTATAGCTTGAAACTTTCCATGTAGTAGATAGATATAACCATAATGTGAAAAAGTTATCAATAAAGATGATAAAATACATTTCTCCACCAAATGATGGAACGTCAAAAGCCCACATATATCGACGTGATTATTTCAAGAAGTTGTATGCTTCTTATGGCTCATTTCTTTGTGTGTTTGGTTTGTTTGCCCGTAATACAATCTACACAGGTTTTGAGATCACTAAAATTCAAGTCAGGAATGATTTCATTCTTTACTAATATTTCTATCATTTCCTTGGATATATGACCCAAACATTTATGCCACAAGTTAGTAGATTGTTCATTTAATAAACCATGTTTAATATCAACATTATGATGCAAGTATCTCGACAAAGAGGTTATCAAACTTTAATTTATATAAGTCGTCACAAAAAGTAGCAGAATCAATAAGATGATTTTCTATAAACAAACTCAAACATCCATTTCCATCATTAAAGAAATATTCAGAAAAATCAAGTTTTGATAAAGAAACTAAATTGTGGAAAATAGAAGGTACATAAAGAGTTTGAAATAAATCTAAATGATGTCCTGTATGTAAAATCAAACGTTAGGTTCCAATAGCTTCAACATGAGTTTTGACTCGATTGCCCATGAGAACAAACTTTTCATTTGGATTTATGGTCCAGATTGAAAGAAATCCCTGCATCGTATTGGTAACGTGAGTGGTACATCCGGAATCAATCCTGGTTCATAATATTCCTTGAAGACCCAAATTAGATTCGAAACATACATAAGAAATAATCTTACCTTTACTTTCGAACCATGCCTTACGTTTCAGGTAGTTCTTTTTATGGTGTCCAAGTTTATCTTTCTTTTTATTCCTTATTGTGGATTTGGGCAGAAGACCATTTACCTTTAGCGGTCCTTGCTTAATGCCCTTTCTAGACATTTTCTTATATTTCCTTCCAACTCTTTGATGACTTACGAGATAAACATACTGAGTTCTTTGATTCTTAAGTCGTGTCTCATCTTGCACCAACATACTGTGCAATTCATTCACATTTCATTTGTCCTTTAAGATATTATATTTCATATGGAATGGACCACACTCAGGAGGCAATGAGTTGATGATAAAATGTACTAGAAAATTCTCAGCCACAGTCATCCCAAGAGTCTTAAGTCTTGCTACAATGTTACTCATTTCAGTAACATGCTCATGCATGGTACATGAACCATCAAATTTCATGGTGGTTAGGGTACCCATCAGTGTGCCAGCAAGTGATTTGTCAGCTATTTGAGAACGTTCTTCCACAAACTTCATATATTCCTTAGCAATCTTTTTTGATCGGGTATTCATTAGCAATCTTAGTTTTAGGAATAGTGGACTTTATATTCTTTGCTACGGTCATCCGCATAAACATCGAGCTTAATCTGTTTGATCTTTCCCCAAGCTTTATGGAGATCTTTCATCTGCACTTCTCTCATCAGTGCGATCAACAGGTTTCTCAACTTGAAGTGCCAAGTCTAAGTCCAAAATATCTAAGTTGAACTGGACTTATTTACACCAATCAGAGAAATTGAGTCCATTGAACAGTGGTACAGATAGAGAAATGGGCACAGATACTGCAAAATATAAAATACTAACATTAATGTTTTGAGTTTTGACTTAAACACTTAAATTCAAATTCAGATAACATTAAATGTATATTGTGGTTCTCGTTTGGGTGATACTACGTTATACCATCATAATAAACATAATGATGCTAGTTAATTTCACTTAATTGGTAATTAAATATATCCTAATCAGACATGTCTGTTATCTTTGGATATATAAAATACATCTAACTAAGTATATCAATTAACCACGATAATATTTAAGATTAATAAAATTAATTGATCAGCATTTGGATGATCCATAATAATTTTATAATCTATGAACGTCAATATACTCTTGACAACAATAATAATAATGTCATCTACATTTAAAAGCATCAAACCATCAAGAATAATTGAAAAATAAAAAATGTAATTTAGCGTTCGCAATACCATAATGTTTGGCCACTTTAGTGACTAACAAACATCATTAATCAAACATTAGTTACATAAAAATACATTTATCACTTAGTGTTTATTTACAAATTGACGATAAGGCACAAAGGTAAGTTGTTAAACTAATTAAAATCTGAAAACAAGTGGCCACTAACCAAAAACAGTCAAAGAAAAGTTTATATCACTTCCTATCCTCCTTCCATAATCAACGATGCATAAAAAAATTCTATTATTCTCACGTATTCAATTATAAACAAATAAACCCATTATAAAAATCCGAAATCCTTAGGCAAATGAGTACCAGTAATGTCATTCATCCAATCAAAGTAGAAAGTTATTAAATTTTCACTTCTCAATGGACCAATAGAATTTTATCAATAATTAACCACCATTAATTAATTTGTTAATAATATTACTTGGACCAAATCAATTGGCTTACAAATCCTTCTGGTAAAGTAACTTTATCCGATGGTAGAATCAAAGGTACTACCAACATAAAGAACGAGGCCATTAGAGGAACAAATAAAACCACCATATTCCCTCAGGATGGTACCTATTTGGTTACCTAACATTGATGCCTATTATTGGAGTTGGTGATGATTCGATATTTTGATTCAGTATGAAAGCCAACAATCGACCACAACTTTAGAAAAAAGTCGTATTGATGTTTCTAAGAAAGAATCATTGATAATTTGGTTCCATCCTTTGAGAGAGACCTGAATTTGAACACGAACTTTGGTGGCAATTGAAGTAAATATATTGAAAAACACATCCTCGGGTACATCCATCTTTCTTGACCTGCAAACTATATTGCAACAGTGTAAATATTTATTTTAAATGATATATGTATATATGTTGTTGTTTGTAAAATGGATTTGAGTAATGATTTCAATAAATCAAACTTACCAACCTTACTAAAATTGGAAAGAGTAACGGCAAGAAATTTGGGTAATAAACACCCGAAAAATGGATATTTAAATGCCAAAAAATGGACAAAGTAACAAGAAGAAAATGAATGAAAAGTCAAGGCAATAGTTGAACTCTTTGTCCTTAAATCGATATTTCCTCGTAACGGTGCCTACGGATAATGACAATCAACTCCCAAGATACAACAATTACCTTCTTACAAACACAAGCACAACGAACTAACAAATATGGCTTTTGTACCCCTTTCAAATGAAATGAAAACAGATTTTTATGCAAAATTTTGGCTAAGGAAATATGAATTTTATAATATGATTGCATGTCATTGGGATGAAGCAAATGATGTCCAAATAGTCTTATTTATAGAAGAGAAGAGGGTGCGAGTGAAGAGATACGCTCTAAAACTCATCGGCCTTTATAAAGGGTCGCAACCCATTCTGTCACTAGCCTACCTAGCGCGTCGCTCGAGCGCCAGCAGTGTTATTTTATGCAAAGACCTATCACTTGCCTATTGTTCGAGCAACTGTCTCATCGTTCGAGCGCTAGGCGAGCAGTGGAGTTAGACAAATTTTTGATCAGTTTTTTCCACTTGTCTTTTCAATTTTGGACCGCAATTTCTCATTCATCCAGTATTGATTTTAGAATTCCAAATGTACTACGATGATCTACTCGATGAGTAGAACAAATTAATTTATTTATTTTCATAATTTAACTATTTGATCAACTTCGAATATTTGGTCGAAATTGATACGAAAGTCACTTTACTAATTTTGTACAAATTCCAACAATCCTTCACATGAATGAAAATTTCACAATATGCAATACAATATGTAAATGATATGCAGACTCTAACAAAAAAGAGTACATACGATAAGTTATAACATCAAAATAGGTGGCTTGTGACTTTAAACCTTCCTTAGTCTAATACAATCGAATTTACTAGACTAATTGGTGAATGCGATGTCTTGAACCATTCATCCGTTCGTATGAATCAAAACAATTGTACCAACGTCATAACTCATTTAACCAGTTTGATTCTCATGATTGTATTCATCTTCGCCATGAACAACTCTTGGTTTCATAAATGCTTTAAGAGAATTTAAGGCTTAAACTCTCGTAGAAGCGATCTCACTTCACACTTAAAAGGTCATCTGCTATAGTATTGTATCATACATCTCTTAGTTATTTCCAAGATATATGAATAATTAAAAGTATAGACTTATCCTTATACATTTTTTTATTCTAGCATTTTATGTTTGTAGAAATGGGAATAAAATGCTTTACCCCGAATCTTTTATAATTTAGTTGTCCCATTGAACCAAGATTTTGGGATCTCCAATCTACAAAATTCACTATGATGATTCCATTCGATAGGCTTTAGGCCAATTTCTCTCGAAAGATGGTATACTTGATCTCTTATTAATTTTTTTTTGTCAAATGATCTACTATATTTTCCTTCAATTTAACATAGTTAATCGAAGTTATAGTATTCGATATCAACTGTTTAATGGTATCATGTCTCCGACAAATATATCAAGATTTACAATTATACATACTATTTTGTGCTCTTACAATGATCGGTTTATTATCACAATGTATATTAAATGCAGGTACCTTTTTGTTCTCAACATGGAATGTTCTCGAGAAAATTACGAAGCCAATCTATTTCTTCTCCGGTTTATCTAAGGTAACAAACTTAGATTCTATCGTGGATCGAGCTATACAAATTTGCTTAGATGATTTTCAAGACACAGCTCTGTCTCCAATGATAAACTCATAACCACTTGTAGGTTTTAAATCCTTTGTGTAAGATATCCAATTCGCATTGGTATATCCTTTTAACACTACAGGATATCTTAAGTAGTGTAATCCATAACCAACCATGTGTCTTAAGTGTTTAATAACTCGGGTTAATGCCTTACAATGGTCATTACTTGGATTACTTATAATCTACTCAACTTATTGACTGCATATGCTATATTTGGATGTGTGCAGTAGGTAATGTACATCAAACTGCCTATAACCCATGAATATTCTAATTGAGATACGGGATCACCAATATTTTTGTCTAAGTGTAAACTTAAATCTACTGATGTCTTAACCGGTTTATTGTCATACGCTTTAAACTTCTTAAGTATAGCCTCAATATAATATGATTAAGAAAATGAAAAACCATAAAGTGTCTTATAGATTTTAATCTCTAATACGATGTCAACNTGAATATTCTAATTGAGATACGGGATCACCAATATTTTTGTCTAAGTGTAAACTTAAATCTACTGATGTCTTAACCGGTTTATTGTCATACGCTTTAAACTTCTTAAGTATAGCCTCAGTATAATATGATTAAGAAAATGAAAAATCGTAAAGTGTCTTATAGATTTTAATCTCTAATACGATGTCAACAACTTCTACATATTTCATGTCAAAATGCTTTATCAACATTTTCTTAGTTGAGGTAATAATATCCGAGTTATTTCCCATGATTAGCATATCATCAACATACAGATATACAATCACGTATTCGTTAAGTATTTTTTTAATATAGACACATTTGTCACATTCATTAATTTTGAAGTCATTTGACAACATAGTTTTGTCAAATTTTTCATAACATTGCTTTGGTACTTATTTTTATCCATAAATTTTACAAGTTTACACACATTCTTCTCATTTTTCAGAGCATCAAAACTTTCAGGTTGTTTCATATATATTTCTTTTTCTATTTTACCATTTAGAAATGCAGTCTTAATATTCGTTTTATGTATTTTAAGATTATGCAATGCCGTGATTGCAATCAATTCACATATATACATGATCCTTGTAACAAGTGAGTATGTATGGAGAAATCCCCTATTTCTTTTTGTTTCTACCATTTGACTACTAATCTAGCCTTATAATTGTCTATTGATCCATCCGACTTTGATTTCTTTTTGAAAATCTACTTGCAGCTAAAGTTTTGTTTCTGGGAGGAAGGTCAACTAATTTCCAAGTATTATTATGTATAATGAATTCAATTTCATTATTGACCTTTTCTTTTTGAAAAGGAGTTTCGGGAGTGACATTGCTTCGTTAGATATTCTTGGATCATTTTTTAGTAAGTACGTTAGAAAATCTGGACCATATTATGAATCATTTATCTTTTACTCTGCCTTGATTCTTCATCTACTTGATGATTACCATCTTCTTGATGGTTTTCATTTACAGTATTGTGAGCTCGTTTGTGTGAGCTTACTTCTTTATCTTTACAAGGAAAGATATCTTCAAAGAAAGCATCATTTTTTGATTCAATGATAGTACCTACATGTACATTGAGTATTTCTGATTTATAAACCAAAAATCGATATGCACTACCATTGTTTGCATATCCAATAAAGATATAATCTATTATCTTAGGTCCAATATTTACTTGTTTGGGTTTAGGTATTTGTACATTTGCTAAACACCCACACACTTTAAAATATTTGTAGGAAGGTTTTCGACATTTCCATAATTCATAAGGTGATTCAACCTTACTCTTGTGTGGTATTTTATTCAGGATATGATTTGTAAAAAGTATAACTCCCTCCCACAAGTTTTGAGATAAGTTTGAATTACTCAACATTGCATATGTTCAGTTTTACGTTCAACAACACCGTTAGATTGAGGTGAGTATGGTGCTGTTGTTTGATAAATAATTCCAGATTCTGAACAAAATCTTTCAAATGATTCGACATATTCTCCATCTCGGACATTACGAATCATCTTTATTCGTTTTCCAAGTTGATTTTCAATTTCAATTTTATAGTGTTTAAATACTTCCAAAACTTCATCTTTACTTTTTAACAAGTATACACAACAGTATCTTATACTATCATCTATGAACGTAAAAAAAAATAATACTTTTTAGCACCTTTTATTTGGATAAACTTTAAATCATATAAATTGAAGTGAATAAGTTCCAAATGTGATGTGCTTCGTTCAACCGAATGAAACGACGTTTTGGCTAACTTAGCCTCAACACAAATCTCGCATTTTTCATTTGTATTAAAATGCATACTTGATAGTAAACTTAAATTCATTAATTTGCGTATAGAAATAAAGTTTACATGTTCCAATCTATGATACCATAAACTAGACGACTCAAAAATATAAGTAGAAGAAGATATTTTATTCCTTGAGTTATTCAATACAAAGGTAAGGATATTCATTTTTAATAGTCCATCTTTTACATAACCATTGTCTACATACATATTGTTCTTGGTAAGTATAAATTTATCATATACAAAGACTAATTTAAAGTCATTATTGCTTAACAAAGAACCCGAGACTAAGTTCTTGCGAATATCTGGCATATGAAGAACATTGTTAGGCTAAGTACTTTGTCCGATGTCATCTTCAAAATTACATTGCCTTATCCTTCAACCTTTGAATTTGAAGAGTTTTCCATGAGCAATTTCTCACCATCGGTTGGATTGTAGAATGAGAACATTCCTTTGTCAGCACAAATATGACGAGTAGCTCCCTTATCCACCCACAATTCCATGAAATTTCCAACATCGTTGTATTTTGAAATAATGGCTGACAAATTTATATCTAATATACCATCAGATATTGTATCAGATTTGATGATATTCGTTTGGTCTTACTTTTTAGGTTTACGACAATCAATAGAGCGATGTCCGACCTTTCCACAATTATAGCAATTGTCTTTGAACTTCTCTGCATTCTTCTTGGAGGATACGACATAATGCTTCATCTTTTTGTTCTTGTCATTTGATTCTACCACATTAGTCTTAACTTGTGGTATATGACCCCCAACATGTTTGTCTGAATTTCGATTATCTTTTTCAATTCTCAACTGAACAATGAGTTATTCAATATTCATCTCCTTGCGCTTATATTTGAGATAATTCTTGAAATCCTTCCGCATGGGTGGAAGTTTCTTGATAATTGCATCCGTTTGAAATGATTCACTTAGAGAAGTGTTCTCGACGCCAATGTCATAGAGAATTACCTGCAATTCTTGTACTTAACTGATGACCGTTTTTGAATCTACCATTTTGTAGTCCAATAATTTTTCCACAATGAGCTTCTTAGTTCTAATATCTTCAGTTTTGTATTTCTTCTCCAAGGATTTTCATTCTTCCTTTGCGGACTTCATAGAGCTATACACACTATACAATGTATTGTCCAACCCATCCAGTATATAATTCTTGCATAAGAAATTTGAACGTTTCCAAGCATCCAATGCTATCAATGATATCCTATTATTTTTCTCTTCTTGCATGGTGGGAACATCTTCTTTCAAGAATTTTGCTAAGTTTAGGGTTGTGATATAGAACAATATTTTCTATTGCCATATCTTAAAATCAACCCCACAGAACTTCTTCGATTTCTTTTTATATGGAACGAAATTTATATGAATGGTAGGAGAGGCAACCACAATTGGAAGAATCATAACAGTGGGAACCAAGTTAGGTACAACTCCTTCTGAAGTTCCCATATTCTTAGTATCATTCGAAGAAATATCGATATTATTAACCGTATTCATTTCTGTTTACTCAACATAAAAGATAAACCAACAAAAATCAAGATCTGAGAAGGAGTAGAAGAAATTAAACCGAAACGAATCAGTTTAACCGAATAGAAATCAAATATAAAGCTATTACTCAAATGAGTATTGACTTAAGAATGTTGTTTGTAAAATGGATTTGAGCGATGACTTTAATAAGTCAAACTTACCAACCTTACCAATATTGGATAGAGTAACGACAAGAAATTTGAGTAATAAACACCCCAAAAATGGATATTAAAATACAAAAAAAAAAAAAAAGGGACAAAATAACACCAAAGAAATGAATGCAAAGTTGAAGTAAAAGTTGAACTCTATGTCCTTGAGTCGATAAGGATGATGACAATCAACTCCCAAAATACAATGATTACCTTCTTGTGTTTGTAATACTCCAAAACACAGAAACAATGGACCAAAAATATGGCTTTTGTAATCCTTTCGAATGAAATAAAAACATATTTTTATGCAGAATTCTGGCTAAGGAAATATGAATTTTTATGTTATGTTATGATTGCATATCATTGGGATAAAGTAAAGGATATCTCAATGGTCTTATTTATAGAAGAGAAGGGGGTGTGAGTGAAGAGATATACCTTAAAATTCACCGACCTTCATGAAGGGTCGCAACCCATTCTGTTGCTAGCCTACAGCTAGCGCATTGCTCGAGCTCCAGTGGTATTTTTTTATGCAGAGACACGTCAATCGTCTATCGCTCGAGTGACAGTCTCATCGTTTGAGCGTTAAGCGAGCGGTGGAGTTAAGGCAAATTTTTGGTTAGTTTTTTCTTCTTTTCTCTTCACCTTTGGACCGCAATTTCTCATTCATTCGAAATTTATTTTGAAATTTCAAATATATTACGACGATTTACTCGACGAGTAGAATGAGTTAATCTATTTATTTTCATAATTTGACTATCGATTCAAGTCTGAATATTTCACCGAATTTGACACGAAAGTCACTTTACCAATTTTATACCAATTTTATATATCCATCAAACAAAAGGAGGTGAATAAAGAGTCCTAATCCACGTCGAAGTATAAATGAAGGATTCCAAATACAGATATGTTTGAATTTGTGTTATGCATGAAGGACTCCTCGCTCATTGCCAAATCAAAGATCACTTCAAGTAGGCTATGGTGGTTCAGCTAATGCCCAATTTTGGGAAATGAAATTGAATTAGAGGGAAACGTCTCTCCTCCTCCTCCTCCTCCTCCTCCTCCTCTTCCTCTTTTCTTTTTTTTTTTTAATCAAGTGCAACTTACAAAAATATCATCAATTTTGGGTGCTTTCGAAAAATCATTATAAACATAGGTTAAAAAATAAATACTATAATTTCACCACTTATAATCTATAATATATTAAATATCGCATCAAATGAAAATCATTTTTGGACAATTATAACCTTACTATAATTTAATTATTTCAACAATACCTTACTTTCGTTTTTCAATGTGGATTTAATTATTTTAATAATACCATACTTTTTGTTTTTCAATGTGTATTTAATTTATTAATCATTTCAATCATTTGAATTATCATTAATTTTTTTTTCAGCTATTTAATTATGAAGAATCTACTTATAACACATTCATTAAATCACTTTGCGTTTTGAACATGTATTTAATTTATTTAATTATATTTGATAAATTCATTACTTTTTCCTTTTTAATATTTATTTGATTTGGTTAATCATTTGAACAATATTATCATAAATTATTTTGTCAATTATTTAATTATGATCAATGTACATTTGATAGAATTATTCCACTTGATTGGATTGGATAGTAAATTATATTCATTAAAAAAATTGGAACAAAAGCTGAATATTCTTAGAGTTTCCTTCCAATTAATTTATTCAAAAAAAATGTTAAGATATAGAAAAAGTAAATGAGGAACATAATGCGTATATATAATAAATAATTTCAATATTCAATACATATTAAATGGATATGAAGAAATGATGATATTCGTTGGATGTTCAGTTCAGATAAAAAGATAAATGGATGGACTATTCTAATTGACTTCCTCAATTATTTAAATTGTTTTCACAAACTAATTTTTATTTCATTTGAATTAAAAGTTCATTCCATATAAACAATTTGTATTAATTATTTTTTATATTCTCACATCTTCAAGTATTATTTTTATATTACCCAAAGCGTTTAAGAATAGCGTGCAACGCATATTCAATTATTAATCAAAGTACATTTGATAGATTCATTCCACTTGATTGGATAGTAAATCAAATTCATTAAAAAAAATTGGAACAAGAGATGAATATTTTTAGAGTTTTCTTCCAATTGATTTATTCAATGCATGTTAAGATACAAAAAAGATAAATGAGGAACATAATATTTATTTATAGTAAATAATTTCAATTGATATATTCACTTCATATTAAGCGAATACCAAAAAAAGGATGGTATTCATGAAATCATATGAATAGCTAATCAATAAAGGGGTGAATTGGTTTTCCAAAGCTTTTTCGAAAGATATTACTTCAAAATATGAACAAGTTTGGAATAAATATATTAATTAAACAAAATGTGAAAATATGAAAACGATAAATAAAAGGGAAGAGCGTGAGCAAATGATGTAGTTATGGAGGTTCGATCCAAATCGATGATCTACATCCTTTGTTATCGAGCTCTCTGTCACGAGTAATGTATTTTCATTAAATTTGATTGACTTGTGGTGTTATTCAAATCCTTACAATGCTTCTAGTGACTTACAAATAAGAATCACCGATCATCATACAATATTGAGCTTTCCGGAACCTCAATATAACCTACAAATTTAAAGAGGAATGGTTTTACATTTGAAACTTTTCTTTTAATAAATGATATAAATAAAGTAAGTATTAAGAGAGAAATATGCTAATACTTTAATGAATAACAATGAATGAAACTCAAGTGTTAGGTGAGAAGAAATCTGATGAGAAAAATATTTTTTAGAAGTTGATTCAATAAAAAAAAATTTCGAAATAAATGATTTGATAAAGATAAATAAGATATAAGATCAATATAATTTTGCTCAAGAATATCTCACTTAAATACTCTTAAAAGTGTTGTGCAAAGTGAAATGGTATTTACAAAGTTCAAAACGTCAAAAGTTCTAAGTAATCGAACATGCAACTAGACATCCGCATTCGGAACCGGATAAACAAGGTAGCCATTGTGCGTCAGAATTCAAAACGGTTAAAAAAAATGACCGTTGGACGAACCGAACGTCCGCATCGACAGTTTTTCCTCCGATTTTTCCTTTTTGAATTTTTGAAAAATGTAGGCTTTTCCATGGCCTTTTTCACTTTATTTTTCAAGTTAAGTGATATTGTAATAAATTTTAATAACAAATTGAAATACTTTTTTTAAAAATATTTTTTTATGCAAGTATTTTTATGAAATAATCTTTCATACATATAAGTTTATTCGTTGAACTTTTAATGATTCATTGTTAAAGATTGAACTTTTAATGATTCATTGTTAAAGATTGAAGCATTGTACATTCACACATGAATGCAAACATCTAATCACAAAAGTACTATTGAAGTTCTTTGCCTCGCATGATTTGTCTTGAATGTTTGATTTTCATCTCGAGTTTTATTAAACGTTTGATTCGAGTCTTTTGATAGTGACTTTTTTGCCCTCAATCGATCAACTTTGCAACAATAGCTTTGAATACTTAAATTCAATTTGAGAAATAAAATTAACTTGTTTGCTATGATCAAAATATTAAGGATGAAGTCAACTATAAGTCAATAATTTATTGGACGTTCAGTTTAGACCAAAAAGGTAAATGAAGTGACTATTCTAATTGATTTCCTCAACTATTTAAATTATTTTCACAAACTGATTTTTATTTCATTTGAATCAAAAGTTCATTCCACATAAACAATATGTATTAATTATTTTTTATATTCTCACATCTTCAAATGTTATTTTTATAAGAATAACGTGTAATGTTCGTTCAATTACGACTAGTTGTAATAAATACGGTGGAAATATAATGAAAAAGAGGCCAAACCCGAAATCTTGCAGCTCCAACATCAAGCAAAATCGAAATCATAACAAAAGTTCTTACACAAATCAAGTCCAGACAAGGTTGAGGGCTATTTCAATTATCTTTTATTCAAAGTTTTCTCCCCCATATCTATAAATAATCAACCCAAACATGCTGCAATCGTTCTCTTTATTAGGTCAAGTCGTTTCCTGACATTAAATAAAATCATTTTTGCGATATAGAAAAGTAAGGGTAAGTATGTATGTTTTAAACTAAAGCCTCCCAATTAATTACATTAGAATTCTTTTTCTATAGTGTTAATTGAAACAATTACTATGTCTTTATATATTTATCTCACGTATTCCTTATGTGTGCTAAACAAGAACGATAATTCTGCACATATTAACATTCTATTAAAAAACATGCCTAGAGTTAATATTTTTAAATAATAATTTATTGTTGTTCTTGAAGTTGCACAATATTATTAATATTCCAAAATAATGTTACTTGCTTATGAAGAGCACGATTTGCAATTTCAATATTGGCGAAGAATATTAACCTATTATTCTTGAAAAAGCAATAGCAATATCATTTTTTAAAAAATGATAATAATTATATGTAATCCTGCTTTCGAAGTAACAAATGTCTTGAAAAATATATGTAATTTATGAATTTGTATTTATATTTTACTTTTTATATGATTATATGATAGTTAACCATATTTTCTGAAAATTAATTATACGTTTTGTGTGATTGAATATTTATTCAAATGATGAACCTCACAAAACTTGAGTTTATTGTACTCGATTTATCTGGCAAAAAAACTTGTCATGGATTCTTGATGTCGAGGTTCATTTTATCTCTAAAGATTTAGGAAAAACAATAAAAGAAAGAAAAAAAATGAATCCCTGCAAGATCGTGTAAGAGCACTTATTTTCCTTCATCACCATCTCCACATTGGATTGAAAATCAAATACCTCAATATGAAAGGTCTACAAATTCTTTGAAAAACTTGATTGAAAATTTTGATAATCAAAAGACTGTAGTCCTCTCTAAAACCCTCTATGAGTGGATAGAATTTCGTTTGCAATATATATTAATACCCCAATTGTATTAAGATATGATAATTGATGATCAAGAACATTTTCTCCATCTTCAATTGGACAGAAATAGATCTTTTCACATCAAGTGATCGAACAACAATATGTGATGCCATTGATGTGATTTATCAATATAAAAATATTCTAACTTTTTTTTATATATATGAAGATTGATAAAAAATAATCATTCTTGAAAATATTCAATTTGTAACTCGAGACAAAATTTGATTTTTCTCAAATCAGTCATTTCAAGTTCTTTTTTTAAAAATAATTTGCAGTTTATATCAATGATTTTAATCCAATTAGAACTCGTGAAGAACTTAACAAAATGACAGATTATTGAAAAATAAATTTAACATGAAAAATTTGAAAAAAATTAAATTAAATTTTGTCTTGAGTTTTAAATTGAACATTAGACATTTGCCGACAGGACCACTTGTCAATGTCCACTTTACAAAAATTTTAGTAGAACAGAAACAGCCTTAACTGATCATCACATGGCATGTGTCTCATCTCTATAAAGTCATTGGATAAATCTTTGCGTACGTACATGGCGCCCTGTACGTATAGCAGGGTTCAAAGTCATTTCTTAACAACCATCAGTCCCTTGAATGTGAGCTGTATCAGTATGTGGCCATCGAGGACCATTTTATACCACGAAATGCGAGTACAAAGGTTACATTAGTCGACATGGTTCACCTACCAAGCACATTTAATTCATGTCTGGTACAAATAATTTTAAGTCAAAATTAATAACTAATTTTTTAACAATATATTTTATGAAACTCACGATTTTTTCATTATAGTTTCATTAACTTTTATTAAAATTTACTAAAAAAATTGATTTTAATCTTTAACAAACAGAAAATTGGTAAGTTGCAATATACTGAACCACATACGATTTTAACTTTTTAAATATTATTTAGTCTCTGTTTGAGCCCCATTAATTTCAAAATTTATTTTAAACGTAAATTCAATTTTTCTTTATTTTTCAACCATACGTTCTCCAACTTTTTATTATTCTAAAATGTATTTTCTTGATAAAATGGAGGGTGGTATAACATGCAACCAACCTTAGTAGATGAACAAATAAAAGACAACATTTTTCTCTACACGTTTCCATTTATTACAATGGAGGGTGGTATAATATGCAACGATAAATGCATGAATATGAATTTGGTCGAAACAAGAATTGAACACTTTATCCTTAAAATGATTATGTCCACACGAGTGTTCTGTCTCCCAATATACAACGATAACGTCCCACAATAGGTATACTCCAAATTAGGCAGACCAACAAATCTTTATGGTGTTTTGAACTCTTTTTATATGAAACCTGACTCAAAATAAATGTAGAAATTATTTTAAGTAAATATGCATTGTGTGATAATGCAATGATGAAGATGAATGAATGAACGAATGAAATTCAATACATAAGGGGTCTATATATAATTGTTGACAATGTTTGTGTCAAAAGACACAACCTAACAAAATGATACAACTATTGAAATTAATCTCTATTTATGAAGAAACACATCTATTGAAAATAATAAATTCAAAAAATCATGATCTTTCACATGCTTTTTAGCCAAACAATTCTAAAATATTTTACATAATTTTCCAATAATTCATGTATTTAATCGGCTTAATTTTTCATTCACCAAATAATAATGATTACTATCGAAAGACTCATTTTCGATACAAAATTCCAACACTTTTTCACTACACATTCTCCAAAAGAATACTGTCGAAAGACTCATTTTCTTTAAAAAAATGATTGTCAAAGGGGGCTAAATAATTTGTTAATTGTCGACGAGGAAAAACTAATCGCTGCTTGGTGGAGATTAAAATCAGATTTTTAGTAAAATTTGATAAAATAAATGGAATGTGTAATTGAAAAGTTGTAAGATTCATAAAATATGTGATTGAAATGAATTGTTGACTTTGATTTAGATTAAAATTGATATTTTAATCGGTATCAAACATGAGCTAAATTCAAGCCCAAAATTGAAATACTCGGATCATCCTGATTAATATATTAATTATTTTAATCATATCAAGTGAATTTCATTCAAATTTTTTAAATTTTATACGAAAATTGTACATGTCTTCAAACAATTTGTTGGTAAATTATGTTTCTCACCTATTTCTTTTAATTAATTTTTTGCTTTATTAATTAAAAAGTTTTAAGTTTTTGTTAATAAGCCGTTTGGTAAGTTTAAGGAAATTTTATATGTTGCACTAGATAACTCAATGAGTTCGTGTCGAGTCAAATGGTTCGTGCATTTGTTAGAGTTCATTCAACTCACAAACTTACCATTTCAGTTAGGTGTATATTTTGTTTATATAACTTTCCATATTGACACGTATGGTTAAAAATGAGTTTTGGAATAAAGAGTATTGGTTTAATATTAGTATAACCAAATCTTTTTATACTTTGGAAATAAAGTTCAAGACACTTCTCATTTCTATTTAGGAAAAGATTTGATAAGATGTTATTTGAACCCTCTTATTATTATGCTTGAAAAAAAAAACTAATGTATTTCCTTGAAATTATTGTGCACTTATCAGGAAACAAACAAAAGGACAGTTTTTGTGCCCAAGAAGGATAAAAACGTCCCTATATAGATTATGGGCTACCGACATTTTCTAGACATAACTTCTACACACGAAAATATAGGTACAAAGATTTCCTGGATAATCTTTAAAGAAATTGTTCGTTCAAACTGAAACTATAAGAATCACGAAAAGAAATAAAATGGATTATAAGTCTGAATATCATATTAATAGAGACTAATTATTTACTACCAATTTTCATCTTAAACTAGCTTAAATTTAAACTTAAGATTTTCTAGAATTCAAATCTAGTAGTTAATGCACGTTATTTGGGAGGTCCACTTGAGAAGGGGTCTCATCGTCTGTAAAAATTTTGGAACTCTAAATGCAATTATTTATTTTTTTAATATTCTTTTTCCCTTTTGTATTTGTTTATTTAAAGAGAAGGTTAAATTATTGATTTTACAATGTTTTAATGGAGAAAATAGTTGATAAAAATCTTTTCGGCAATGAGGGCAGATGTATGGACGTTTGCACAAATTACCCATATTTGACAAAAGGAATTGACGAAGTGAGACGGAAAAGACTAACTCCGCAATAAAATGTTGAAATGAGGGTGTGAACTTATAATTTGAAAGAATAAGGATGATTTGCACAATGAGTTTAAATAATGGAGACATTTTGTGATAATTACCCTATTCAAAATGTCAACGACCATCTAATTTTCTTATCTCTTGCCTTTTTCATTGTTTCTCTTATTTTTCTATACAAAAAGATTAATAAAATATTATTATAAGTTTTTATTGAAAAGTAGATATATTAGTTAATAACTTTCTAGCTGTTCATGTGTCACGTAGTGAGAATGCTTATCTCCTTATTCGATACGGCAAACACGCTAACAGCTAGACGTGATATCTATTTTACCAAAGAGTGCACTAACGATATGATCATATGCATATATTCTCCCTAACATTTTACTTATAGCGTGCGTGTGTGCCAGTTGTTCGAACTTATCGGCTTAAGAATGAGGGGAAGACGGTCTTAAGGTGTAGTATCTCGGGAGCCAAACATGCAGTCCGTGAAACCGTGTCATGATTAAAAATATGCCCATGTTTTGTAAGGATCAAAACTCATATTTTAATCCAAATCAAAGTCAACAATTAATTTTAATCATATATTTTATGAGATTCACATTTTTTCAACCACGTTTAATCAAATGTTATCAAAATCTACTAATTTTTCTTTTTTCTTTTATCCATTGGATGATTTCTTCATTTTTTTGTTGGTATCATTGTCGTTGTTGTATATGTCAATTATGATAAAGTTATTTTCATCCTGAGTATTGGACTTTTATATACATGTTTTTTGGTTATTTATTTATTTATTTATCTAATTACATGATGACTTTTATTATTTATATACTTTCAAAAAAAATTTTCATGACATGATTAATATAATTTTGTTAGTATTTGTTATTAATTATTTATGTCATGTATCATTTCATCAGGCAAGCAGTGGTTTAAAATAATCACATATATCTTTATATACATTTTCTTGTTCTAAATAAAAAATATATAAAATTCAAATGAAATTTCATAAAAGGCCGTAGTTTCCATACAAATATATAGTCTCTCATTGATTCTGTAATGGTCTATAAAATTCAACAAAAAACCATTAGCTCTAGTCTTTAAAAGTCCAAATTGTTATCAAAAGAGATAATAAGATAAAAGAATAAGAGAAGTCAATAGATTTATGTGTATTTTATTAAGAACCAAAATCCTATATTTATAGGTAAGAATTGAGGATACAATGGTAATAATTTCTAGGGCTGTAGGGATACAAGCGTCATTCACATTAAACCCTAATTTAGTTTCCTTTTACAACACTTCCCCTTGAATGACGCATTACAAAATATCTGTCTCGTTAAAATCTTGTTTGATAAAAATCCAATAGGACAAAAAGAACAAACGAAGGAAAAAGAGTACAGTTATTCTGGAGTATTAAAGATAAATGCTGCCTCATTAAAACCTTGTTAGAACAACCCAATGGGATAAAACCTAAACGAAGGAAAACTAGTAATGACTTTTATTATTTATATACTTTTAAAAAATATTTTCATGACATGATTAATATAATTTTGTTAGTATTTGTTATTAATTATTTATGTCATGAATCATTTCATCAGGCAAGCAGTGGTTTAAAATAATCACATATATCTTTATATACATTTTCTTGTTCTAAATAAAAAATATATAAAAGTCAAATGAAATTTCATAAAAGGCAGTAGTTTCCATACAAATATATAGTCTCTCATTGATTCTGTAATGGTCTATAAAATTCAACAAAAAACCATTAACTCTAGTCTTTAAAAGTCCAAATTGTTATAAAAAGAGATAATAAGATAAAAGAATAAGAGAAGTCAATAGATTTATGTGTATTTTATTAAGAACCAAAATTCTATATTTATAGGTAAGAATCGGGGATACAATGGTAATAATTTCTAGGGCTGCAGGGGTACAAGCGTCATTCACATTAAACCCTAATTTAGTTTCCTTTTACAACAGGT
>CAIGRN010067478.1:0-23762 GCA_903798345.1 Fraxinus anomala
TAAATCTCATGATCAACCTTGAACATTTTAAGTCTCGTTTGATCCTCATTAGTTGAGATTATAGTTTTTAGAATAGTGCTTTTTTTTTTAAGAATATGGTTAAAAAAATAAGAAAAATTTTTAGATTTACGTGTAATATTATTTTATTGAAAAAATGTGCGATTGATAAGAATAGAGAGAAAATTGATTATAATTTTAACGAAGGCCAAACGAGGCTAGGTGTACTATATACTTTAAAATAATTTTGATCTCAATGAATTTTTGAATGCTTATTGAATTTCTTGACATTAGTAAAGGCATATTGGTTCGCCCAAGTGTTCAACTCATCATGCATGCTTTTTTTGTGAAAATGTTTTATACTATAAATATTGCAAGGAGAATGTACTGATTTGAAAGTTTTCCAAAGGTTGATCCGGACAAGGAAAATTAATATTACCTTAGAATATTTTATTAAGGATCAAGCTGCACAGTGTGTTTTTGAAGGGAGAAAATTGCAATTTTTTGAAATTGAAAAGCAAAAGGGATTTAAAAGCTTCTGTTTGGGGATTTATGTTACAATTTCCGTTAAATCCAAACGTTTTTCCTCATAAACAAAAATCGAAAAGACCTGTCACGTTCTTGATTCTTTTCCATATTCTCTTCCTTTAAAAGGGCTATAAGAAGCATTTTTCAAGCTTCCTCCTTTCATTAATGGATCCCACATGTATAAACATATTTTGCCCCTACTTGATTTAGATAAAAATAGATTTTTAGAATATTTTTATTTAAAATATGATGAAATATATAATTGAAATGTTATAAATTCATAAAATATGTGGTTAAAATTCATTGCTGATTTTGATTTAAATCTTAATCATTTTTATATATGAATCAAACAATGGCTTTGCTTTAAAAGAAAAGACTTTCAAGCACAAGAAGCAACAAAGTTTTAAAGGTTGTCCTCGTCTAGAAACGATATTCCCTATCCTAGTTCAGCTTTTCAAAAAGCATCAAATTAACTTAGGTTAAAGTGCATGTGTATATCCCGTAATTGAATTATGAAGTTGAAGAATTATATGCATGAATTGGTGCCTATGGATACAACTCTTCGGCACAAATATAGTGAATAATCATTCGTCAGCTCTATGTGTCACGAAACCAAAATTTAGCCGAAATTCAACTACATGCAACAATATAAAAGCTACAGTTCGAATTTTCTTATTTTAATACCAAGATGCACCATGATTCTAATGGATTTTTAAACTCGCATGTTATCAATCCCTTCTGCAGATTGAAATGGTAGGAACAACACGTCGGCTAGGAACACTTGGTGGCGTGGCGTGGAGTGTCTACACAAGTGATTTGTATTTAAAGATATGATTTGCATTTAGTTATGAAATTTTGCATGTCTTGGTTACGGTCAATAGAATTTAAGATTTGGATAAATTTTATCATTTTATCGCATTTCCAAAATATAGAAATCCACGTTTGGAGTTGGGATGAAGCAAAACTTTGAAATCTTCATTATGTCACCCACGTAACTAAATATTTACTCTCATAGAACCTCAATTAGATATGCAGAACTTGATATTATATTGAAATTAAATTTTTTTTCATTTTTTTATTTATCTTTCAGGGAGTTGGGACTAGTCGACGTACGATACGTACCAAAAACAAGTAACGAAAAAATATGTTCTATTGTCACTTTCTTACTATTACAAAAAGTTTCAAATTGTTTTGTATTGATATAATGTAAATTGACAACGAATAGTTTAACGATATTCGTGTTATATGCCAAAATATTTATAGGACGCATACAGCGCATAATAAAAATATGCTTGTGTATTAGAAATTGAATGACATAAAAATTATCAATTTCAAGTCGTTTATGGTATGTATTCGTATAATCACATGACATAAAGTCATTAGTCGAATTGGCTGCACCTGAACCTTTTGACAAAGTGGTCATTCCTTAAGGCCTCAGAATATTTTTGGGAGTTTTTCATTTTTACCTTCGCTTTTTAACTTTTCACATACCTCGTTCCAATCAAATATAAAAAGGACTTTGACGCATCTGAGTGAAATGTCATTGTAATAACTAATAAGGAATTGGTCTAGGAGGCTCAACATCTTAAAGGTTCTTCTAACTCGAGATATGTGTTATTTATTTTTAGATCTAATCAATTTGACGAATTACTCATAAATGTTCTTCCTTTACGTATGTCATCGTCACTTCCTTTGATAGCATTCACTAATTTGAAACTTAATTTGATTTCGAGTTAATTGTTCCAATGGTCACGAACTCATGTTTGTGTTTTCAATTACTCATTGAAATTTAAAACGTTGAATTCTGACCACAAAATTTATTCAAATATTGGACGTTACTCACTGGCATAACATCAATTTCAAACCTTTAACGGAATCAACGACGTGACTAACGGAATGCACATATGGCACCTTGTCACGCCGTTAACAAATTATCACGCTTTCGATTGCTCATTGAACGTTGAAGTGATCTAATTTTGATCACTAAATTTATAAAAATGACGTCAGCATGTTATTTGTTAAAACAATGCGTACGAATCGTGTAAAAGTAATAAATTTGACAAAAACGATTCCAATATGTTGATCCCACAGAAAATGATTACTCAATTACCAAATAGTCAAATTTAATTTTAATTTGGATTTTTGTAACAAAACACACAATTCATTTAATTAAATTTATTGTGTATGTCGTGGCAAAATTAAAAATTTAATTTAATTTTAATAACGAAATACACAATAAATTTGAAATTTTCAAATGATGAAAATATTTTAAAATTCTACAAAATATATAATTGAATAATTATTCTACGTGATCGACAATTCAAACTCATTGTCCACGTTATTACTTTTATGCGATTCATGCACTTTGTGGTACATATTTTTTTAACGAATAATAGGTCAGTCATTTTTATAAGTTTATAGCCAAAATTCAATCATCTCAAAATTCGGTGACTAATCAAAGATGATTTTCAAAGTTCTTTGAGTAATTGAAGATGTGATAATTTGTTAACGGTATGATGGAGCGCCAAATGTTCATTCGTTAGCCACATCGTTAATTCATTCATAAGTTTGAATAATGTTTAAGGTTTGAATAAGTTTATTGTTCAGAACTCGACATTTTAAATTTCAGTGAACAGTTAAAGACATATACAAGTTCAACGATCATGGAATGATTAACTCTTTTTGATTTCCAACTACATAAGCTAGTCATTCATTATTATCGCTTATTTTATAACGCATGAACTTATTTCTAAGGTTTATAAATATCAGTTTTTTAAGCTTTTAGTCAATATGCTTGTCGAACAGATTTGGAATGGATAAATAATGACAAGAACGAACATAAAAGTTCATCCACAGTACTGATTCCCACTGTTGAGATCACTCTATTTTCATTTACAAATAATTCACCCACTACAAAACTTCTGAATTCCGCCATATATATATATATATATATATATATGCCCACGAGGTGCACACTCCCAATTCATACGGAAACACGAAATCATTTCTTGAATAGCATTTAACCGAGTGAATTGGAGAAGCAAATTTTGAGTCAACTGTATTCATCTTCTGTGATTGATACAGAATCACATGGCTTCTTCCAGTTTTATATGCAGTCACCTACTCTACAGTTCCTGCAATGGCAAGACCCACTTCAGTTCTTTCAAGAAAGCTAGTTTTTCGATACCTCCTTCGTATAAATTGCAAAACCCATCTTGTTTTCAAAGAGGGGTTCGATTTTCAAGAATCACAGCGACGGCTTCTGATTCGAAAACTGGAAGAAAACAAGTAGAGGTATCAATTTTCTGCTATTTTTCGTGGTTATAAGTCAAATTTCTGCTTATAATTTTATATGAAGATTTAATTTTTTTGCTGAATTTTTATGTGTGTGATGGGGGTGATAGGTAATGTATAATCTTGAGGATAAGTTTCATCAGTTAGCTGATGAATTGAATAAGAATACTGGGACTTTATGTTCAATTTTCTACTTATTTTGAATCAATAAATCTCCTTGCTTAAAAAGTTGAATTTGTTCTTAAAATTGAATGTGAAGATTTAAACTGTTTTTCTGAATTTTGATGCTTGTGATTTGTGAAGGGATGTTAGGTAGTTTATGATCTCGAAGACGGGTTCGATAAAAATAATTTATTGAATTCAAGGCTATCCATTTTACGTTCAATTTTCTCCCCCATCATTGAATGGAATGAATCTAAATTTTAATGGGTCGTGTATGGTCGATTCTCTGCTTATTATTGAATCTAAAATTTTACTTCAATTTTTCTGTTAAAAGTCAAATTTCTGCTTACTTCAATTATACTAATATGTGATCTTATGGATTAATAAGTCAGCCGATGAAGTGGATAAGAATTCTGGGATGTGAAGGCTCACTCTCTTTTCATTATGTACAACTTTTTGCTTACTATTTGGATGGAAAGATTCTAACTTATTATTGAACGATGAAGTTTGTGGTTAATTTAAAGTCTAATTTGTACGTAGAATTGAAGGTGAAGATTTTAAACTTTTTTGTATGTGAATTTTGATGTTTGTGATGGGGTGTAAAGGTATTGTACGACCTCGACGACAAGTTTAATGAATTAGCGGATGAAGTGGATAAGAATTCTGGGATGTCAAGACTCACTCTTTTTTCTCCTTGCAAGGTAAGGTAATTAAATATGATAAGAAGGTTAAAACACATTACACCTTGTAAATTTGATGTATTTCAAGTGCAGATTAATGTATTCTTGAGAATAACGGGCAAAAGGGAAGACGGATATCATGATTTGGCATCGCTCTTTCATGTAAATACTTATCATTTACTAATAAAATGTTTTTGTTGGATCTATTCCAAATGGCATAATAAGTAAGCCCTCTTGTTCTTTCAGGTAATTAGTCTAGGAGACAAAATAAAGTTCTCTTTTTCCCCGTCAACATGGAGCGATTGTTTATCAACAAATGTTCCTGGAGTTCCCCTTGATGATAGAAATCTGGTAAAGACAGGAGAATTTTTATGTTAGTTAATTTATTGTATATATGGAAAGCTGTGATATCTCTGCTCCTTATTTCAGATAATAAAAGCCCTCAATCTTTTTAGGAAAAAGACAGGGACCGACAACTACTTTTGTGTAATGTCTTCGATTTTCAGAGTGTCTTTTACATCTTAGTCGGAGTATGCTTCTGATTCTGTTCTCGACTATTTTCCATGGGCAGATTCATCTTGACAAGAAGGTTCCAACTGGGGCAGGACTTGGCGGAGGTAGCAGTAATGCTGCCACTGCTCTGTGGGCTGCAAATCAGTTTAGCGGCTGTGTTGCCACTAAAAAGGAACTCCAAGAATGGTCGGGCGAGATTGGGTCAGATATCCCATTCTTTTTCTCTCATGGAGCTGCCTACTGTACGGGTCGAGGTGAGGTATGTCTTTTTCGTCGATGGTGATCAGTCAGACCTCGCCTTTCAGCTTTCTTAAAGTGCATGTTTGGTCAAGGTTAAATAATTTATCCACGAGTAAATTTTAAAATAAACAACTTTTTTGCGAGTCAAAGCTTGAAACATGCAAGTTATTTATTTTGAGAGTAATTCCTATCTTAATGCCAAAGTAAGTGACTTTTTAATTATAAGTAAAAAAACACTAACTTATCTGATCATGTAAAGTTGCTACAAAGTAAGTTGAACTTCAGCCAAACATGCTGACAGCAAAGGATCGAGTGAAACTGCTCTTGCATAAAAATCTTATTTTACTACTTTAAAAGAATTTAAACTGTTGAACATGACGTTCTCCCAGTCAAGATAAACTTATCCATCAGCTTGTTAGTCCATTAAAAATTGAATCTCCCAGCAATATATGCTGGACGAGCAAAAATAGTATCCGATTTTATAAAAAACTGAGTGGCCATTGGTTAAGTTACTGTATCCACTATCCAGTACGAGATCATGTTATCCTCACAAGTCTAGTTTTATGTCAATCTTCTAAATTAATTCAGTTCCAAAAAAATATTAAGTTTCTCATGCTAAATTTTTCAGATTGTTGAAGACATTCCAAAACCTCTACCGTTCAACCTTCCATTGGTTCTCATAAAGCCTCAAGAGGCATGTTCCACTGCTGAAGTATATAAGGTAATTGATATTATAGTTAAATGGATTATTTTAAATTAATCAATTATTAATTTTAGAATCTAATTCTTTAGATAACGAGTTTTGATTTCTCAGCGTCTCACATTGGATGGAACAAGCAAGGTGGATCCTTTGACATTGCTAGAGAAGATATCGAGGAATGGAATATCTCAAGATGTTTGCATCAACGATTTAGGTACGTAAACATGAAACACTCTTTACATGCATGCATCTTTTTTATTACATCGGATAGATAGGGGTGATGTTTTTAGCTTGAGTGGTTTTGCACTCTTTTTGTGGTGTAATTAATTATCATAACTTAAACGTCTTTTATGTCTATGTTGCAGAGCCTCCTGCTTTTGAAGTCCTTCCATCACTAAAAAGATTAAAACAGCGCTTAGTTGCCGCAGGTCAAGGACAATACGATGCCGTTTTCATGTCTGGGAGGTACATTTAACTAACATTTTTGGGTATCTGAAAATTTAATATTTATGCTTTTTAAGTTGGTAGTTTGGATGAATATTATGCATACTGAAAATTTATTGTACTCGCAATTTCAATAATACGTCAACTTAGACCTGGAATTTTAGTGATCCTCAGCAGAAAATTGAATATGACATATCAATTATATTATTTCAACTTGCAGATAATATGATATGCTATTACATATCGACTTCTATGAAAAAGAAAGTTGTATTTTTGCCTCGCCCTATTTTTTATGATTTTTTAAGTCGTGCATAAATACTAGAAATACTGTGACAGCTACACCCTAATTAGCATTTCCCAGTCGTATTGAACAAATTCTAATTTGATCTGGTATTTTACTGTAAGATGCAGCTCAAATAAATGATATATGTTTTCTTAGAATACATGTACAATAAACTTTAAGGCATAATTGGTACGCATTATTGGATAGCTTGACATTATAGTTACCTATGTATTCAGTAGCTGAATTATACGTAAATTTAACTTTGCTTTCCGTTGCTACATTTTTTGCGTTCAATTCAGGATTACAACTCAAAGTGTTTATTCATATTATGATGCAGCGGAAGCACTATAGTCGGGGTGGGTTCTGCAGACCCCCCTCAATTTGTCTACGATGATGATGAGTACAATGACGTGTTCTTATCAGGTAAACCTGAAATTACTCTCGTGTGATCAATTCGCATCGGGTGAAACCAGATTACCCAAATAGGGACTTTATGTTCATAATTGGGTTTAATTCATTAGTATGGGGTTAATCTACTTGTAGAAAGTTTGGTAACGAGAGAGAACAATAGACAACCTAGTACCAAACATGAACAAAGTCCTTAGGCGTGCTCCTCGACAAACTCAAACTAGTTGCTAGCCGTTACAGGTTTATGATAGTGAAAATAACTGCACTCGGGTATTAAAAATGGATCTCATCTGTTGGTCGAATGATACCATACTCGGCTTCTATACTATGCTCTCGTAGAATCACAGTGCACGTTTGCTCCTTGTGCTTTCTTTGACATTTTAATACGTTATGAATGCAGAAGCCAGCTTCATCACTCGTGCAGAAAATCAATGGTATACAGAAGTATCTATGGGTGCTTCTTCTTCGTCATCAATGGAGTTTTCAGAGTCTATTGAATAGTCTGTCTGTCTTTTTGAAATGCATCGAAATGTCATCTTGTAATTCATCACAATTTCTATTTTAAGATTGTAGTCTTTCAATTGTCCATCAGTGTGCTTATTTATACAGCGTGGAAGATTATAAAATAAAATCCTGGATCACAGATTGTGATTCCATTCACGATGAAGAAAGATGATTTTTAATTCAATTCTCCGCCTTAACGATATGAAAATTATTGAAAGAAAATTTGAACCGACATTCACAAGCAAATATAACGAAGTAATAAAATTACCGGTTTCTTTGTGATCCGATTAGTCGGGGATTATTGTTTTTATGGAGGTCATGGTTGGTATCTCCTCTGCTTAGCCCTACTCGAAAAAACGAAAAAGTAATAGAATAGACAAAGACAATTGTAGATGAAACAATAAGAAACCGATATAGCATAGAATAGTAAAATGTCTAATACAATTATGGTGGAAACGAGTGAGGGAGAGAATTCATGTGGCCACCACAAAGACGTGAAATTATTCTCTATGCATTAACAATGGTACTATGTGTAGATATCAACACACCATATAAAAAGTCGTGTATATTCTTATGACGGAATTACTACTCATGTGAATGGAATGTTGGCTAATAGGATCGCGGGAAGAATAAGATGGAAACTGAAGGGTAAAAGTTAATGAATGATATATATATAAATTCAGACGATGATCTTTTTTTACATTTCTTTAAAATTAAAACTACGAGGTTTCAACTTTTCGATTCCGCGTCTCACAAAGAAATATATAATTGTCCTCATGTATATTTCTTATAAGTAGAAATCTTTTATGGTAGAATGAATCAAGTTACTTAAAATGAAAAATGTATTAGGTACAAAACCAAAATTGGGGATCAATTTGGCTGAGAACTCCTCTAATTTTTTTATTATCTATTTCAAAGCTTTATTCCACGTGGCTGCAACCAACTGGTACCTTACGTAACCCTAACAATTCCAGATTTAAAATTAGAAAAACAAAGGGAAAAATGGGGAAGAAGTCAAAGTTGGACTCTGTAAAAGGTCGGGTAAGAAAATCATGGGTGGAGGCTCCGATAATACCGAATATCTCTCCCGAATATATAATCCCTTTTTTACCTTTTTTTTATATGAAAAATCATAATCTAAATTCAAAGACGTAACGATTTCGAATTTTCTGCGTGCAAAAAAGTGGAATTATTTTCACTGCGACGCTTTGTTTGAGAATTTGAGGAATTGGAGTTGTTTGATAGCTTGACGCCATGAGAAAGAAGCTTGACACTCGTTTTCCAGCCGTAAGTCTTCTCTTCTATATGTGTATGTAAGTATTAATTTTGGTTATGAAGACTAATTGAGTCGTTTGTTCTTCATATTGGGTAATCAGTTGAAAAACAATGAAATTGATTTTGGTTTTGAAGATTAATAGAGTCGTGTGTCGCTTTATGTAGGTTAATAAGTTTGACAAATGAAATATAACAAAATTAAGTTTATGCTGAAATGCTTTTTTTGTTTTTTGTTTTCTTCCTTTTAATTTTTAAGAAAAGGACGTGTGTGTGTAGGTTAGAAAGCAGTAATTTACACTTAAAGTGCCTAAGCCTTCTATCAGAACCTTCATGAAGTGGAGGCTGATTTGTGCGTTCATATTTTTACTAATGATTAATAGTCTTTGCATAGTTAGGGTTAGCGTAGGTCTTCAGCTCAAGGAGAAAGTGGGGAGGAAAAGAAAATTGATTGCTTAGTGAATATCTAAAAATGTTCATTTAAATTGGTATTTTTCCAATCAATTTTTAATTGATTATTCATGTAAGCGTAATCTGTGGGTACACTCCAAGGCAAATATGGCCAAGTTATGCGATTTGCTATATTTTTTGTTTCTAATCTTGCTGTTATTTTTTGTTTGATGGTTATATTAATCTGCACAATTTCCTGTCCATTGAAGACGTAGAACTAAACCTCCACAGCAATAAGCTTTCAACATGTTTTACAAAAGGTGAAGGAGACAGTAGTTTTTCTAGATAGATATGCCATTAAACTTATATCACAGTTTGCGAGGACGATTTTACTTCCAGATTTCAAATTTCTTACGGTTTTCAATCTATTACTATGGCGATAAATTCTGCGCCAGTTGAGAGATTAGGAAACTAGATATTAAATAAATGACTACCACTAGATGAATTGTTTTGTCAAGTTATCTCATTGAAACTTCATTTTGCAGGCTCGTATAAAGAAGATTATGCAAGCTGATGAGGACATAGGGAAGATTGCTATGGCCGTACCACTCTTAGTCTGTATGTAATTCCAATAATCCAGTTGTGTTTCTTTTTTCGAATTGTTTGGAGATGTTAAATCACGGAATTGGTCATGTTGTATTGTTGTTGTTTTTCATTCTTTTTTCAGGATATGTTGGTTTTGCTGCTTTATAACTTTATTGTCGTTATATGCAGCTAAGGCCCTCGAACTATTTCTGCAAGATCTTTGTGACCGGACTTATGAGATTACCCTAAAAAAGGGTGCAAAAACTGTGAATTCTTTACACTTGTAAGTTCTTCTGAAAGTTCGTCTTTTGATGTGGCTTGGAGATACATTGTACGTATACAACTCTCGCGATCATTTGACTCTATCCTTGTTTTTCTCAGGAAGCAATGTGTGCAGAGCTTTAATGTGTTCGATTTTTTAAAGGACACTGTTAGCAAGGTTCCTGATTTAGGTGGTTCAGATGCTGCTGCTGAGGATAGATCTGCTGCCAAAAGAAGGTTTGTGAAACTATAAGATTCTTGCTTTCTTAGTTGTTTAATATTTGAAAATTGAGATTAAAATTGCTTGTATTTTTCTCATACAGGAAAATCTTAGAAGATGAAGAAGATGGCAATGACGATGAGTCTAAAAGGGTTAGTGTGGTAAGCTAATTTTTGATAATGATATATCTTGAATTTTGACGTCTAATAGTATGATTTGCTTCCCATTCAAAATTTGTTGCAAAAATATATTATTCCAGGAACCAAAAACAGAAAAATATACAAAGCTTTTAGGTTTTATTCTTCAATTTGACACCACTGTCTACTTTTAATCTTCTATTTTTAACTTTTCATTTAGATTTTGTACTAAAGAAGAGAAAATATTCGACACCGTTCATTTAGGTTCTTGAATTGTAGAGATTACTTAAAAATTTCTGGCAATTACGATCGTTAAGATAGAGATGATATCTTAGCAGGTTTGAAATATATCAATTTTGATTTTCTGGTTGGGCATTTATAACTTTTGAGAAATTAATCACTGTAATTTTTGGATGCGTTTTCACTTGTAACATTGGAACTTGGTAATTGTTTCTTGGAAACATAAAATTAATGTTTGTTCCTCTTGACTTCAAATCCCCCTCCCAAACAATTAAAATAATGAATGTAGAGAGGTTACTATTGTTGCTTAATTCTGATGGATGTTTTCTTTATTGTAGCTCGAGACTGGCCACTCCAGCAGCAGTGGGAGAGGTAGGGGCAGGGGAAGGGGTAGAGGTAGAGGTCGTGGTAGAGTTAGTCGAACAGTAGATAGAGAATCAGTTAATAGGTATGAAAAGTTTGAAGAAGATCCCGATTTGTCCCAGAATGATGAGAAACCAATAGTAAAATTGGAAAGGCCAGAAGATGTTGCAGGTTCTGCAGACTCAAAAATTGCCGGTGAGAAGGATGCAGATAAATCGGTCAGAAATTTTGATCTGAATATAGACTTAAATGAGAATGGGGATTCCACCTCGATATTAAGTGGAGCCCCGTCTGATTCTGCAACAAAGCCAAGTCCTGAAATGAAGCATGAAGATATACCGGGTTGGTCCCTTGACGACGTGCAGAGGATGGCCGGTGCTCCTACTCAATTTGCTAATTTGAACGGGACGATAGACGAGGAAGAGGAAGAGGAAGATTATGATGAAGAATGATAACAGCATCATATATATATGTATGTATGTATATTCTTTTTAATCTTTATGGGGTTAGATGTTGATACATGATGTTGTAACAATCTAGTTAGGACAGAATACATTAGTTAGGTTGAATCCGAGGATTTTCTTGTTGGTTCCTTTAGGATTTCGTTCTACATGCTTCTGTATAGCTGATCAACAGCAACATAACATGTCGAATTTCCTTCTGAAATTAGAAAAAAATTAGATTTTCTGCAACTTATGAAATCGAGTTTTTGCTGTCCTAGTTTCTCCATCATCTGTTTGACTATCCATCATTAAGCTTCTTCAAGTTAAATTTGGACTCGGGTTTTTTAAGCTACTAACTCCCTTTTATTAGAGCATGAACTTAGCCAACCATGCTCTCATGAAAAATAAAAAAATAAAAAAAAATAAAGGGGGAACACGCTGACAGATAGCAACCCGGTCTTGCGGGCTGAAAGCCCAATTTGCTGGCCCACGCGGTTGGAATTTTCCTAACAATTTTCATTGGGAAAATTTCAAATCTAAGAATCTTAGATTATGTATGATCCATTTCAAAATTAAGAAATAAGGTTTAAAATGTTAAAAATCAGATATTAATTCAATTTAATTTATGAAATAATTAATTATAAATATATTTTATTAATTAAATATATTAACTTCACATTTTTATACAATTTGGTCACAAATTATCGAATTAGTTGGTCACAATTTATTCATCGATCATAAATCACAAATTTTATAAAATAACTTATTTAACGATAACAAATTATCTAATTAGTTGATCACAAGTTATTTCTCAGTCACAACTTAGTGGGTGTCTGGTGAGAATTAAAATTAAATTTTTAGTAGATTGTGATAGAAATGTTTGAAATGTGTGGTTGAAAAATTGTGGGACTTATGAAAAATATGGTTAATATTGATTGTTTGACTTTAACTTAAATTAAAATTTGATTTTAAGTCGAAACAAACAGGGCATTAATAAATTGTGGGCCACGATCATATTTTTTAAGTCACATATTATTTATTAATCACAAATTAACTAATTTATTTGCCACAATCAATCAAATAATTGTTCACAAACACCCTCATCTCATCTCACCCCTACCCACGACCACCACATCATCGCCATGATCGCTACCAACACACCATAAGAACAACACTAACCGCAAAAATCACACACCACAACAACGCAAAAATCACACCACCACAGCAACCACCCACACCGCACCATAACCACAGCAATTGCAAAACCACCTCCACAGCATCGCACCATCTGAACCTATCGACGCTTCTCAGAACGTGCTGCTCTGAGATCTCAGATCGACGCTGCTCATAGATCGGCGGGCGATGCATTGCGGTGGGCATGGTGGCGGTCGACGCATCTTAGATTGTGCTGCTTTGACATCTCAGATTGGCAAGCGATGCATATCGGTGGCCATGGTGGCGGCACAGTGGCTATGGGCAATGGGGTATGGAGGCATCGCGATGATACAGTTTTTGGAGGGGGGAATAGAAAGATATGGGAAGATGATAATATAATTTTTCAACATAGTAGAAGTATGATTGATTAGGAATGCTATTATTAGAACTGCCAAAAGGAACAACTTAGATCTATAGATATGATCATCAGGCACTGATTAATTTGATTTGAGAAACATAACTCGTGATATATAGTTTACAATGATCGTACCCTTCTGAGGAATGTAATAAATTTCTACAACCACAAGGCCCTCTACATTCACATATGCCGCCTACCACCATGAGGAAACATAACTCAAAGTGATATATAGTTTACCTTGATCGTACCCGAATGTAATAAATTTCTACCACCACAAGGCCCTTTACGTTCACATATGCCGCCTACCACCATGAGGACATCGACCTTCATGAGGCCGCCCACCACCATGAAGACGCCTACCACCATGAAACCCTATACGTTCACATACGTCGTCTACCATTGCGAGGCCGTCGACCCCCATGATAGGTCATACTACCAAAGAGAAAGAATGGAGGGGTCAGAGAGAGAATGGAGGGGGTAATAATTAGGGTTTGGGTAGGTACATGATAGTGGGGTGAATATGTAAAATAATTTAATTTTTGTAATATTATTAATAATATTTATAATAATATATTATCATTCAATTTTTGTATATAAGAACTTTAAATCTGGTTTTTGAAGTTAAATCTTAAAAATTCTGGTTTGGTGTAATTTCCACATTTTCATTGTCACGTGTGTGTGAATGATTATGTTACTTATTTATTTTAGAAAGAAAATTTCTTTCAAAATATTTAACTCGTACTAATTTTAACTTTTGATCAATAAAAGTTTATTTAATTTATAACATATTTTCACTTACAAGCGAAATATATTTATAACTTACTAGTAGGGATACCAGCTAACTAGGACTTGAATTGGACCTAATTAGTTTGGCTTGTTTCAGTGAAAATTAGTTCTAAATCTAGAATCAAGAACTAAACGGTTCTGATTTTTTCTCTGTATGGTTTCAGTTCTAAAAATATTTTTTATAACCTCTCGATTAAATCATAATCTTGTGTCAAAATTGACATTAATTAATATATTTAGAATATGGACGGCCTTTATAACATTAAGGCATGGAATCAAAAAAGGGAAATTTATCAGGAAGGTTCCAAATCTTTAAAGTTGTAGCATAGATGTCCCTAAACTCTTCAAAAATGTGCATTAGGACTTCCAGATGATTTTGTCCAAAAAATTGTTAGTCGATCAAAATTCAAGTGTTTGACCATAATTTGATCAATTTTAATAAAAACAAAATGGTCTTTTAATCTTTTAATAATTAAAACAATAGAAATTTACATTGAAGGTTTCAAACATTGCTGTCCCAAACCTTAAATAAATGTGAGCCGAAAGAATCTATAACGATTTTCGTCCAAAATCTATCAAATAATTTCATGCATCGACATTGCTCTCTAGCTTAAGCTTCTTGCTCGCTTTAATTTGATAAAGATGGCATTGAATAAATATTATAATTTTTATGCATTTGGTATATTACAATAATTCTTAATTTTTGTTCAGACAATCATATAAAAGATATTTTTTAAATATCTCTTAAAACAAATGTGCTTTTTACTCATTCTTGTATCATTTATTTTGTACAGAGTAAATGTTTTTTAAGGCGGCAGGAATAAAATGTTATGATAAATTGAAAAAAATTAAGATTACATACATACACGAAAGGGACTAGATAGTATAATCCTAATTTTATCCTATTTTTCTTCAATAGATTGTTTTCACTTCCAATGTGCAACAAGATATGTGCAAAGCTTTTGGTCAGCTTCGACTCATGCGCTGCATAAAATAAGATGACAGCATTCATACATAAATATTAAAAGTAATGCTATTCATATTCAGCCAATGTAATTAAACTTGATTCGGACCGAGAACTTCACGAAGCAAGACCAATTTAGTTGAATGCAAGTGACCCCGTCAAAATTTGGTCTTTGACCGGATCAACCAGTGGTTATAATTTGAATTGACAGCCTAGTTTGACTAAAATTTTTTTTTTTTGTGTGAATTGAACCTTAGACTACTAAGTAAATGATTAGCTTTCACCACTAGAGCACTCAATACTTAATTCATGATAATTTATATGCATCTCATAACTCATTTATAGTTTTCTAAAAATATTTTTAAAAGTTATAGTCCAATATTTTATTTTATTTTACATACTTCTTAATAATTAGGACAAATAATTTAAAATTTTTAATTTAGTCTAAACAAAAAGTTTATACTTTCAATTTTTTAAATAATTTTAAGCAATGACCAACTCATCTATTGACCTATCGGTTTGACTAGTATCCCTAGACTCGGTACCTAGTCTGGGTCAATGCTCAAGTTGGGTCTAATAGCTATGACGACTATAGTAATCATCTTATGTGGCGGCATGTTATTTGAGACATTAACTTAGTATTTGAGGGAATGAAATTACTAAAAACAAATTCATTAAAAGGCAACCAGCCTCCTCATTAATAAAAGGTACCTCCCACTTCACCTCTTTCTAGAGATCTTCTTCCCAAGATCCTCCCATGAATGATTGATGTGATATTTCTACAACAGTCGTCTAAAGGTCAAATCTTCAATCTATAATTCAGAGGTCATACCTATGTACTAAGGTGGCTGCTTTTCAAAAACATTAAAGGCCACCCAACCTATGATGGATTGACATCTATGAGAGATGCCTCGGCTATCGCGACGAGGCCACGTGTCTTTCTCTCCAATGGTTAGTATCACAAATCTTCTACTATAAAAACTCACACTTATTGTCATTTGATGGTAATGCAATTTTATACACTCAAGTTATAATATTTGCTTCTTGTTTTTACATATATCTATGCACCACCCCCCAGTGCCTGAACACTTAAGTCACTCGCGTATCAAGCACATCCCACACCCAATACACTATTATTGTCGACTAGACCTTCAAGTGCTCACCGCGCCTCCCTCATCATTGGAGAAGGCCACATGCAACTAATGATTTATCTAAGTGTGCTGGAATTAGGCTACGCGAACATGAGTGTAGTCGAAATTTGTTAATCATGTTGTCTCTACAAAAGTCGAGATCAACCGTATTTAAAGATATTTTATCATTTTACTAACTTGATATCTTTTCTTGAAGTTCTAGATGTCTTCTAATTTCGCACAATTCATTTTGTTGGACTGTTCGTAGACAACAATCATTGTGATTTGAAATTAAGTCTATGTTTGGGCACCATTAATTATAAAATGCATTTTTCTCCATTCTTTTCAATCACATTTTCAATCAAATAATATTATACGTAAATTCAAAAAAAAAAAATCTTCTTTTTTAACCACACTTTCTAAAATGCCCCAAAATCTATTTATTTTTTATTTTATTTTTAATCAAAAAAATAGACTTCAACTGTTACAAAAAATCTTCTTTATCTAATTTAAGCGAAAATTCACTTTTATTCAAAAAATGGATAATGTTAAACCAACAATTTAAATGAAAAATTTCATACTAAATAAAATCTTGAAATACTACGATTTCAAACAATCAATTTAAATTTAACATAAAATGTCAAATGCTCGAACTCTAAAAAAAAATAATAATAATAAATTTAACATAAAAATGTTCTTCAAATAAAAATTAGCAATTATCATTTCTATAAATTTTCCTTGGCGATCCCATAAGTATCACTTGGTCAATCTTTCACGCGTCCATATGAGCCGTTATCATAAGAATGAGTATTTTGAAAACTCCCGGTACAAATACATGCATATTCTTATTTAGGGTCTGTTTGAGCCAATTTTTGTTTTAAAATTCATTTTGGAATAGCAGATTAATGGAGAATGCGTGATTAAAATTGAAAGAAAATTTTTTGAGTTACATATAATATTATTTTAGTGAAAATTACACTTACCCATAATTTTAAGATGCACAATTCCAAAATCAGATTTAAAGATTTTTTTTTTCAAAAATCAAATACTTATTCATCTTTTAATATTAATAATAATATTATAAAATTAAATTAATTAAAATACTCTCCATCAACTCTATCTCACTCCCAAACCCTAAATTTCTCTCTATATTCTCTACACTATCTCATTTCTATCTAGCGATTTCCCTTTTCTCCGTCTCTTTCCCATCTTCCTCATCTCTTTCTCCATTCTCTCTGTCGGCGGCGTAGCTGTTTACCACCGCTGCAAGCGGCCAGTACCACCATTGTCGTCGTGTGCCACTACTGCTCTCTCTCTCTCTCTCATCTCCATCCTCCATTCGCGATAACAACGAGCCGCACCACCGTCGCGCGAAAGGACTTCTTTTGACAGTCGTTGCGCATGGCTTAAAGTGGCACCACGATGCTACGGCGCTGTGCTATTGCGTGCGTCATTCACAAGCTGCGCAGCCAGGACACTATGTCGCAGCTGTTGCGATATTTTGTTGTGGTTTCTCCGATTTGCTGCTTTGCCAAAATTTTGGTGTATTTTTTGTTGGTGCTTGTTGTGGGTTTTGGGGTTTTGTTGGTGAGGTGGTGGTTGTGGTATGGTAGTATTGTATGAGATGGTGTTTTCTAACAGGCGGTGGTAGTGGTGATGTGGTGGTTGATTGAAGTTGTAAATGAAGGTGTAGGTGGTCGATGGTTGTTGAAGCAGTCGATTGTGGGTGTAGGATGTGTCAACAATGTATTTGGTGGTGGTGGTGCTGCAGTGGCGACGACGGCGATGGTTAGTGTTTGTGGTGGGTAGCGTGGTGCGGAGGTGTTTGTAACTAACTATTTGAGATTGTGCCCAGCGACATATGATGGGATTTTTTTGGTGGGGGTTGTAGTTGTGGAGTGGTAGGCTAGTGGTGGTTGTGGTATTTGAGATGATGGTTTTGTTGTCGGAGATGGTGGTAGTGGTTCGGCGACGATGCAGCTGATGACAGTGGTGAGTTGGTGGTCACAAATGATTTGATTATTTGTGACTAATGAAATAGATAAATTGTATCTAATAAATAATTTGCTACTTAAAAATTTGTTAATTTGTGACCTAAACATAATTTGTGGCCAACTAATTTGATGTTTTATGATCATGAAATAAGTTGTGACTGATAAAATTTGTAATTTGTGACTAATAATTATTATGTGACTATTAATTTTCTAAATTTGTGATCATGAGATAATTTGTGACCTATAAAATATTTAATTGTGATCGATAAATTATTTGTAACCAATTAATTTGATAATTTATGACCAAATTGTAAAAAGTTGTGACCTTATATTTAATTAATTATTTCAGAAATAAAATTTAATAAATATTTGATTTTTGAAATTTTAAACCTTTTATCTTAATTTTGAAATGAGTTATAATTAAACTCTTATTTATGAGTTTTTCCCATTAATTAATAAAAAATATAATAGTATTTGTTTTGTAATTTCGCAAAATTAATAAAGAACAATCAAAAGAAATTAAGAACAACTCCCTTGTTTCTTCTCTTGTTTTGATGATGAAGTGGAAACAAATCCACCTATCTCGACTTTATTGCTACTTTCATATTATACTCGATCGCAACCACCATTTGGATTAAGAGTCACCATTCTTAACTCACGTCAAGCAACTTGGTCAATTTATGGGATTAAACATTTAGTACACTTTGATTTGTATTCTCCAAATAGCATGGAGAAAGCGTTTGGCTTTGAAAGTTATTAATGAAGCATCGAATCCATATGTACTTCAAAAATGGTAGAGTTGCTTGCTGTTGGTTCACGGACTGGAATTATTTTTTCAAAATTTAATTCTAATCTTGTTTTATTACTCATAGGTAAAGTAATTAACAAAGATTATAATTAAATATTACCTAAACAGTTAACATTAAGCACGAGGAAAAGATCTGTATATCATAAAAGATATTCTTGATATGTTAATAGGTTGAATTAAGGAACGCTAATATTTAAATTAATTTATCCTTAAATTTATCTAACTAACTAATAAAAAAAAATCTAGGATGAAAAGTAACTTGTTATACACGAGCTGGAATATATTAGCACAAAAAACATTTCCAGTTTTACATATGAAAACCTTAAAATTGCAGCTTACAGAATCTGTTGAATATACTTACCATCTAGTTAGTCTGATAGAACATGTAGTCTTTTTCATGTTTTTAATAGCTCTTTTGACATTTAAAAATTAAAACAAATATTCAGTAAGTCAATTAATCAATTTTGTAAAAATATGCCACATTTTTCCAATATGTATGATAGACATTCTCTGTTAATCAATGGTGCAAACTCTCGGATGAATAAAAATTTTATATTGTACATTAAATTTGGCGATGGATTTAGGATCAAATCTTCTTACTGTACTTATAAGTTTTAACTTTTTAAATTTTTATCGGGTTGACATGATTCAAAATTATTGCATATGTATTAATTTGCAAAATTTCAAGTGTTACATTGATTTTCTTAATAATTCTAGATATTATATAAACAATTCTACATTGATATTTGCCATTGAATATTTAAAGAAAGATATTACAGGTTTTGATCTTTATGTAATTCTCCATATTGAAGGAAATAAATCATTTTACACGCATCAATCGGTTGGAGTTTGTCTAGTGATTTCCTTGATTTGTATAGTTTTGTTAATAATCCCATTCTTTGCTTGACTTTCCTTGCACAGAGGAGATTGCATAATTTCAGTCTCTGTTGGACTTTTCTTGCATAGACGAGATTACATAATTTCAGTATCCTTAACACCCTCTCTCAAATTAAGCTATGCAATGGGGCTTAATTTATGCTGAATAAAGTCATATATTGGCCTCTCTAAGGGCTTTGTAAAGATGTTTGTTGTTTATAGCTTGGATGGTACATGCCCACTACGGAGTTGGCCTTGTTGAATTTTTTCTCGAATGAAGTAATAGTCAATTTCAATATGTTTGTTGCGTGTATGAAACACGGGATTGGCTGCCATACGTAGAGCACTTTGATTATCACTTAGCAATAGTGGTGGACAATTTTGAGGGATCCAAGGTCATGCAAGAGATAATATAGCTATATTCAGCTGAAGCGTTGGCCATGGATTTGTATTCCGCTTTCGAACTTGAATGAGAAATAGATGCTTGCTTTTTTGCAAACCGTGAGATTATATTGCTTCCAAGAAAGGTATAAAAGCAAGAAGTTGATCGTCTAGTGTCCTTGCAACCTGCCCAATCAGAGTCAGAGAAGCCATAGAAATTAAGAGCCGATTGTTTGCGCATGTGAAGACGAAAGGTGATGGTGCCATGGACATATCTCATGATTATCTTGAAAAGCTGATAGTGACCTTGCGTGGGAGAATGCATATATTGTGAGACAAAATTCACGCTAAGGATAAATCAGGTCGAGTAAAGTCAAATACTATAGGGCTTCGACTAAACTGCGATAATGTGTAGGATCATGGAATGGAATTGCATCATCCAAATGTTTGTATTTGGGGGACATTGGGGTATTCATAGGCTTACATCCTTCCATTTGGGTTTGCTTGATGATATTAAGGGCATTTGTAGACTTTGACAAGAGTAAGCCATTAGTAGTGTGTGTAATTTGAACACCAAGAAAGTAATGCATAAAACCTAAATCCTTCATATCGAACTCTTGGTGAAGCGCAAGAACAAAAGCGTTTGAAAGTATGGTATTGGACCCAGTAATAAGCGTGTCATCAACATATAAAAGGAGAACTAAAATATCAGATTTGGTTTTATAGTAAAAAAGAGAAGGGCCAACAATAATACATAAAAAACCATACTTAATTAAGAACTTGCTAACGCCAGAAAACTATGCCCCTAGTGCTATTTTAGACCATATAAGGCTTTCTGCAAAGTACAAACATGATTTTGTGAATTTAAATCAATGAAACCTAGGGGTCGGTCCATAAAAACAGTTGCTTTGAAAGAACCATGTAAATAAACATTTTTAACATCTAATGGCGAATGTCCCAAGTTTTTGAATTAGCAACTGAAAGTACAAGTCGTATAGTACCTTGTTTGATTACCGGAGAAAAGGTCTCATGGCAACCCCATCTACTTGATTATATCCTTTAGCTACTAATCTAGCTTTTAGGCTTTCAAATGTCCCATCAGATTTGAGCTTGATTTTGTAAACCCAATTACATGCATATTATGTTCTCTAGGAACTAAAATCCAAGTGTAATTTTTGTTATAGCTTGCAATTCATCTTTCATAGCATTAAACCATTCCTAATGTTTAAAAGAAAATTTGATAGTTTTGGGTTCTTGAGGAATGGAGGTAACATTACGAAGATTGGCGTATTTAGGATTTGGTTTGACAATGCCTGATTTACCTCTGGTGATAATGGGATGATCATGTAAACTAGATGTTGTAGTGGGAGTGGCAGCCAAGTCTTCAATAAGCAATGGATCAGAGATATGAATAAGAGATCTATGGTCATTAGTAGCCACATCATGGGAAATAGTAGTGTTATGGTGCAAAGTACCATGGCCTATCGAGAGAGGAAGCTCAATGACATTCCGGAAATTATCTATTGATGTGGGACTTTGTGCATCACATGGTGTGGTTGGCTGATCAAGCCAATCTAAAAAAGTGGTGATATTTTTTGTGCCAGAGTTATGTTGATGAAGAACACCAAGATTTTTATAAGGAAAAGTTTCTTAATCAAACAAAACATGTCCAGAGACAAATATTCCACAGTTGGTGGATAAAAACATATGTAGCCTTTATGTTTTTGGCTATAACCCATAAAAACACATGGCAACGATTTTGGGTCAAATTTGTTTGAACTAGTATTCTGAATGTAGGGATAGCATTTGAAACCAATAACTCGAAAAGAAATATAATCAGGTTGTTTGCCAAAGACTTTGTAAAAAGGTGAGTTACTACTAAAGCAAGAGACGGTAAATGAGTAATTAAAAAGACAGCAGTGGAAAAGTTTTCCACCCAAAATCTTTTAGGCATACCAGAATGGTGGAGCATTGTCAGTCTAAGTTCACTGATGATTCGATGGCGTCACTCAACTACACCATTATGTTCAGGTGTATGAGGGCAAGATAGATGAACAATTCCTAGCTCCTGCAAGTAGTTAGTAAAGGTATTGCTAATAAAATCTCCTCCCCCATCAATTTGAAGTATTTTTATGAAACGGGAGAATTTTTTCTCAATGTAGTTAACAAAGGTACAAAAATTCCCAATAAAATAAAAATTTTTACTTAAAGAAACAAGCCACATATATCTACTGTAATCATCAATAATACAAGCATAATATGAGAATTCACCACATAATATTTTGTTTTAGGTGGCGGTTTATAGTAGGGTCTTGTCGGAGGAGAAGATACTTCGTCAATTTTTGATTTGGGAAGTTGGGTGGGGTGAGGGGATGGGTTTATAATTTTTTTTTTTTATTTTTGGGTTTTTTAATTTATTTTTTTAACTCATTGAATATGAGGAAAATGCAAGTACCATTTTGCCATTTTCAATTTGGTGAAAATTAATCAAAATTTGATATTCTTGGTCAACTAACGGTCAAATTGATGATTTTCATCAATTTGGACTTCAGCTATTTATTTATAAAAGATTAAGACCCCTTTACTGGCACAAAATGAAAGTTATGGTAAAATCTGCAAAAATTGAAAAAATTAGGATCGCTGCTGCAATTTTCCCTAAAATCAATAAATCATAATCTTGTTGGAACAAATATTTTATTCCTACTGCCATTTGTATATCATATTAATATCAGAAATTTAAAACTAAAATGTATTTCTGTATCTTTTTAAGCTATGCACAACATCATTACTTTGCCTTTTGAAAATTCTTCTTCTTTGTATACCGACTATGTTGAATCAAGAAATTTATCCTAGCTTACCCCCCTTAGATGAAGCCCAAAATACACTAGGGCGGATATCGTAGAAGGTTTACAGAAGAAAAGTGCCGAACCATCCCCCCTCCATGGAGGCAAAAGCCATTATTAAAAACACGTAAGCAAATATGAAAAGAATAACTTCTAAATCAATTATTAACATATGAATGCATATCCAAATTGGTTATCAATCCACCATTAAATGATCGCACCTGTCATTCTCTAGAATGACCCAAAACCTTCACGAAAATCTGAGTACTCCCGCCTAAGAAAAGTATACTATACAGACCTCGTCAATTGGAGCTCCTCTCTAAAGCGTGAAACTTCGCACTTAGTCTTGGTGACATAAGTTGTATAACTTCCCTTGACCAACTCCAGATCCTTGGAGACCCTCTTAACATCAGCCACCTGGGAAACCTCCATTGTAGCAAAAGTTTCAACGCTTTGCTCATCTCCTTGTATTTGACACTCTCTTTCTTAGCTTCTCCTATTTTTTTATGAATGACATCGCACCTTTTTTCTAAAGAATTAACCTTCTTCACTAAACTGTTAGCCCGTAAAACCCAAACTTTATATTCAGCCTGCTGATCATGATGTAGAACAGCAGCTCGCATGAGATGAACATCAATTATTTTTCCCCTTTGCGCAAGGGTAATTGTCACGACCCCGTCCCAAACCCATACTCGATTCAAGACGTGACGTGCGCCGATGATAAGTGACAACCAAACATTGGA
>CAIGRN010067482.1:0-13143 GCA_903798345.1 Fraxinus anomala
AGTCGTATATTTAGGACTCATTTGGTATGATTTTAATTTTACTTTTACTTCTTGTAGAAAAACTCTTAGAGAAAAATAATTTAATTCTTTTTTGAAAACTAATTTTTAAAAGAACTTCCTATTTCAGAAGTACTTTTAGAGAAAGACACATTTGACTAACATAAAATTAGTCAAATGGATCTAAAAGTAGCTTTTGGATCTTAAAAACATCTTTTGACTGTTCAAAAGTTATGTCAAACGAGTCTTTAATATGTTTATTTTTCGTAAGCCATTAGAAATAACAACTTTTTAGAAATAAATTTATATCGATTATAATTTATTCAAACCATTATAATATACTTTCATCAACTTTCGGAAGGAAAATAGTGTTTAATTTATTTATTACATAATATGTGCACGCTTATAAATATTAAAGACAGTTTACTTATCTAAATTTCTTTAGCTTTTCATTTATTAGATTATCGTACAAGTATACTGATAGTTTATTTCTTAAGAAAATTACTTAGGATAATTGCAGTAAAAGCCTCAAACCTTTCAAATACTAGCAGACTTTCCCCGAACCTTTGATTTGTTGCAGCCGTCACCCCTAGCCTTTCCAAACGTTTCAAAGGAGGCCATTTTGGACGGTTTCCATTCAAACGTTTTTCGGTTGACCACCCAAAAAAAGATTGGCCACTTTTTACCAAATTATGGGAGGGTAAATTCGTCCATACACTTTAAACACTAACCTCCATCTTCATTTTCGAATTGGAAAATACAGGATGGCCCTTACGAAGAGATAAAAAAATTTCAAAAATTATCCACAATGAACTCGCCTGAAGTCGGAGAACTTGACGACAGAGATGTCAGATATGCGTGCCATTTGAGAGGATCACTACCCGAACCCGTCTATGGTACCTTTTTGCAAGTGTCGTATTTGCCAATTATAGTTAGAGTAAATTTGTACAAAATGTAATATTTGTGAGGAACCCATATACTTGAATGATGGGATCGTTATAAAGAAGTACTAAAATCCATTACATATCTCGATTTCTGATTTCGATGTTTGTGGTGAATGCAGTGGGTAAGGTTTTCAAAAATTGTATAAAGTGGATTGTATTGACAAAATTTTGTAACGAGTATGTAGGGACGTGTATTATGATAACCATATTTGTTCTAATTGGACGTGTAATTTTTTCCCTTTTCAAGAGAGAACTCCACTTGTTACACTATCCCGTCAAACCATGGTGAGATTCTTTTTTTTTCGCAAAATGCGAATTACGTGTATGAATACGGTAAAATCAACTATCTTGATTACCTGGACTCAGATTTCTTCAATCGATTTCTGTTAAACTATACAATAAAGATGATAGGTTACGGTGAGCCAATGAGATATGTATATAGGCTTAAAAAGAAAAGATTCGTAAAAGGATCATTTTGGCTAGTTACTGATACAGACTTCATGAATGTTGTGAAATGTCCTGATCCTACAAGAGTTGCATATCTATATTGTTTGTCGAAACCGACAGAAGTATTGGAATTACCATGGGATGAGAATGTACCAACTGGAGTTGTAGTGACTGATATGGAACTAGTAAGATTTTGGAGTGTGTTAGTGTCAACAATGAAGATATGGAGGTCGGATAGAAACCTTTATTTTGTAGTTGGGGTTTTTGATGATGACACGGTAGATGGTGATGATCTTTATGTGGTCGATAACTTTGAAGAGGATCATTTGCATGAATATGACGGTGGATAATAGTGGACTTAGTGAATTTCACAATGTGGATGTAGTGGAGGCAGAGGTAAGTACAAATGATCAACCTGTGGAGCGAACATGTGAGAAGCCAACCTCTGATCTACCATGTTCCTTTGAAAATACAAAAGAAGATGCTCGAGATAAACAATTTGAGCATCTAATAGTTGACAATGAAAGGGCTGATTTTGCTGAACCATCAACAGTTGAGAGTGCAACCTTCGATGAATTATCCACAGTTGAGGGTGCAACAGGAGTGGAAGATCTTGGAAATACACAGTTTGAGCAACCCACAGTTGATAAACCATCCATATTTGACTGTGGTACAAGAGTAGAAGATGCTGAAAATGTTGGGCCTTTTAATGCACCTGTTGAACCTTCTGTTGTAGAAGACATTAATGCTCAGAATTTTGGCACTGGGTCTCCGGTGGTGAGTCAGAAGAGGAAGAGGATAATGAGATTGGTCTAGAATATTTTTCAGATTATGAATACGAACAAGGGGATATGGAAGATGATAACCAAGATAAAGACACATTTTTTTCAGATTGAGTAAGGGATTAGATTTAGGGGTGGGGAATGCAGGCAACGACTAATCTCATGAGTAGAATGAAAATGTAGAAAAGATTTGTATAGACTAGGGGGGACTCAGATGACCTAAGAAGCATTTCAAGTGGTGATGAAGGGGTGTCATATCTAACAAAAGAAATGAAGTTTGGTTCAACCCTTTAACTGACATGGAGGACCCCAAATTCAAGATTGGTAAGTGAACTGCAAAATGTTTAAAATTTTGGGGGTCTACGAACAAAGTTTTGTAATAGGTTTGGGGCCTCTTCTGCTTATTTTTAATAGGTTTAGGGCATGTTGTGCATTTCATAATAATATGTTTAAAAAGTTCTCATGTGCTTTACATGTATGAAGTTTGAGAATACAAAAACTTTGAGATTAACTATTATGCAATACTCCTTGAAGAATGCAAGAGAACTAAGATATGTGAAAAACAAATCACATAGAATAAAAGTAAGATGTCATGAGAATTGTCCCTGACAATTGTATGCCTACAAACAGCCAGACGACAGCTTAAGAATCAACACTTTTAGAGATGAACATAGTTGCACATTTGGTTTGGCAAAACAGTAAGGTACATGTAGGTTTCTTGGCCCAGAAATACCTACGTAAGTTCAGGTCAGATCCTAATTTGTCTATGAGTAGCTTTATGGAAACTGTGAAGCAAGATTGCATGTATGAGATATCCAAATATCAGTATTATAGAACAATGGCAAAATGTGCAGCAGTTGTGAATGGCTTGTTGAGGAGTAGTACAAGATTCTATGGTACTATGGTGAGGAGTTGAAGAGAACTAACCCTGGAACTACAGTGCAGGTTGAGAGAACACGAGGTTTGTTTAAAAGAATGTATGTGTGCTTAGGGACTTGTAAAGAAGGTTTGAAAGTTTGATATAGGCCTGTGATAGGATTGGATGGATTTTTTTTTTTGAAAAGTGCACATGGGGGACAATTATTGGCAGTAGTGGGGATTGATGGTAATAATTGTATGTTCCCAGTTGCTTAGGCAGTTGTGGATGTAGAGAACAGAGCGAATTGGACTTGGTTAATACAACTTTTGGTATTACATAGGAATGTGTAATAGCAGGGCTTCGACTTTCATTTCTGACAAGCAAAAAGGATTGGTTGAAACCCTGAATGAGTGCTGTGTGCTAGACATTTGTATAGCAATTTCACTCTCAAACATAAATGCCTAACTTTGAAGATTTTCTTCTAGGTTGTAGCCAAGTCTACTACTGTATCAGAATGGAATGCAGTTATGAATGAGATGAAGACAGTTAATGAAGAAACCTTCAATTGGTTTAGTGAAAAGCTAGCATCTCAATGGATAATATCCAATTTTCAGGAACATACTAAGTGCGATATCTTGTTGAATAACCTCTGTGAAGCCTTCAACGCCTCTATTGTAGTAGCTAGAGAGAATCCTGTGATCACAATGTTGGATAAGATTAAACATCAGCAAATGATATGGATGAATGCAAAGAGGAAGACAGTTCAAAGATTGGATCATGCATATGGTCCAAAAATTGTAGGGATAATTGAGAAGGCTAAATCAAATGCCAGGTTCATGAGAGCAGATTACACAGGTAATCAAAAATTTGAAGTTTGCAACACTGATGGTTTGAGGTGATTTGGTGAGAAATGAATGTTTATGGATGAAATGGCAATTGAGTGAAATTCTCTGTGCACATGTTATTTCTGGTATGCTATCAAGGCAAATATAGATAGATAAATTTGTAGATGAATATTACAAAAATGAGACATATCTAAGAGCATATAGTCATGTGATTAATCCAATGTCAGGGCCTGAACTTTAACTTGATTTGGGGAGAAATTCATTGAAGCCACTAATGAAGAAGAAGCAGCCAGGTAGATCTAAAAAACTAAGGAAAATATCTCAGACTGAACCACCAGTTAGAGTTAAAATGACAAGAACATGCATGAAAATGAAATGCGTGGTTTAAAAGTTATGAGTCCCATAAAATGTATGGTTAAAATTAATTGTTGACTTTTATTTAAAGTAAAATATTGATTTTAATTAATACCAAACCACGACTATATATAATTATAATATAATATAATAAATAACCTAAGTATGACTTGATTTTGGGAAAAAAATTCAAATTTGTCAAAGTTGAAATTATATCTTTAATTTAGGTAGTTAATGTATTTTTTCCTTATTTTCTACTATTACAAGAGAAAGATTTACACTATTCACACTAAAACAAGGGTAAACAATTACCTTTATTACTCGTTCATAAACTTACACTTTTTAAGTACTATTCCTTTCTTTCGTTTTTGTAAACAAGAAACTTGTCACATACTTGGGTAAGAGGAGTTTGAAAAATCTTTACAAATATACAAAAAAGAACTTCACCCTTTTCTTACAAACAACATCATTAACACTTTCTTACTATTTGATCGCTCGAAAAAAAAATCTTATTATATGTATATCAAGATTTAAATAATTGATTACATAATATTATATGGCACATTATCATTGTTAGTTTAAAACACAATCAACATGTTCATCCAATTTTTTCCCTCTACATCATATTATGTAATCCATTATGTACATTATTTATGTACAAGTAACAAAATTGCCCACAAAAAAATAGCAAAATATCATTTGTCTTTGATATCAAATTTGAATATTCTTAGAAGTTATTGAAACAAAATCAATAAAAAGCAAAATTGACCGATAAAAAAAAACGAAAGTAGTCAATTCCATGATTCTAAACAAACATATATCTCAACTATAAACAAAATCTCGACCCTGATAATTTTTTATTGTTCTCGCTCTCTCCTTTACCAATGCTCAACATGTGCTGTACGAATTGATCATAAATGAGATGGTGGAAAATTAGTAGCGTCAAACACAAAGATTTGAATGATGAAAATTAAAATTAAATTTTTTCGAAGATATTAATAAAGTTCACAAAAATATGTGATTAAAAAATTATGAGTCCATAAAATGTGTAATTAAAATTAAATGTTGTCAACTTTCAATCTATCCGAACGGGGGCAAAATATAGTTCGAGTTGGTAAAAGATTTCCAAGTAGATGGTACAAGCGAAAGTTTAGGAATGGGAGCACTAATCATTTTCGTTAGGCTGTTTGTGTAATTTTTTTTTTTTTTTTTTTTTTTTTAAGAGTTGGGATATAAAGAGATAATTGGGCCAGCACTTTGGTCTTTTCTATTGGACCCACGTAGTAGACAGGGCTAACATTTAAGCCCAATATTCGAAGCTTATCACTTGGACCAAGTCAATGAATCGAAATCGACAGGGTGCAAAGGCCCATTGAAACTTGAAGCCGTGTTCATTAAACATGATAGGGAAATCACACACCCGTTTTTCAATTTTCCATTTCAAAAATCAGGTCAAATGAATTTTCTTTTAAAAATTAGGAGCCAATGCCCACCCCACCTCATTCTAAATTCACAACCACCCCTATTTTCACCCCCTACAAACATGAATTGTGTTTTTATGATCGTGACCTTGTTTGATTTTTTTATCAGTATACGATTGTGACCATAAATTGTGAATTATTGTGACCTTGACACATAAGTTCATTAATTTTGAAAATAAAGCTCTTGTTAGATTTCCCTTTTTAGTGTAAAATGTATTATGAAATAGTGATTTTTAGAGAATGTATGATTAAAAAGTAATGATTTTTTTGAAAACGTATATAATTATTTTATGGAAGAATGTGTAGTTGAAAATGAAATTTTAAAAAAAAGTATTCTTGAAAAAATGGGGCTCAAACAGGGGTTAAGGCATGATTTGATTCCCATTTTTCCTCAAATACATTTTTTCTTCTTCTTCTCAATTGCACTTTTTAATAAAATAATATTATACGCAAAATAATTTTTTTTTTTTTAACCACATATTCTCTATTATTCAAAAATGCATTTTTCAATTTAATGGGGGCTCAAAAGTCAATAATTAGAAATCTTTGTAGTTATTTATTTTTTCCAAAAGGGTAACTTTTAAGAAGTACAAAGGTAGGGAGAAATTGGGAAGTATCTTTATTCAAAAATTATTATTTTTTTGTTAATTAGTGATTTATATTTTAAATTTTTTTCTCTGGGTTCTAGATGAAAAAGTTTCTTCTATCGTTTTCTGTTTTATTTCACGGAAGAAAATTTTACTACTTTGGAAAATTATAATTTTTATTTACTTATTATGTAGACTGTAATTGAATCATGAATTCTACTTTATATACATCCAATTATCAACGTTAATTAATTAATTAATTGAAAATTTGATCAAATTGCAAACCCACTTTAAATTGTTGGTGAGAGAATTATTAATATTATTTAATTGTTTCATCGTCTTACGTTAATTAAAATTTACATTTTCATCTAAATTTGACACGTGAAATCTTTATATAGAATTTTAATCGAAAACTTTCATTTATTTGTTAAAGATTGGAGATATTTATTTATTTATATTTTATAATATCAATATTGAATTGCTAAAAAAGTTAACAACAAAAAAAGGGACTTTATACTTATTAATATCCTCATATATATGTTCCATCGGAGATTCGGTGAATGAGAAAGGAAATACAAATTAACACAAAAAGTTGTACACGATGGAAAGAAAATTACAGACTAAATGAGACATTTTAGTTGTATCCTTCTGGCTTGTAAGCAATGAAACTAATGCATTGCACTTGACGCACGTTGTCGAATCCAATGATCCTAACAAAGGCATTGGGGTATTCCTTGACGCACAAGTCCAACTCGTTCAACACCTGCACCGCGTCTGTGCATCCGTACATGGGTAACTTCCACATAACCCAGTATCGTCCATCGTAATATCCTGGAGACCTGTGGTTCTCACGGTATACGAATCCGTGCTGCAAATATCCCACCAACATAGTTTTCAAGGTCAAATTGATGAATATACTAAATGTTTGGCACATACTTTACACTGTAAAATACTGGACATAATTAGATATGTCAATTTATTAATTATCTTGTCCAGTATTGTCCAGTGGAGTTGAATAAAGAATATTTTATGGTATTGACCTCCAACTCGAATTCAAGGCAAGGAATCCATTTCGATCGGAGAAGGTATTCGACTTCCTTGAGGAGTTGTTCCCTAGTGAGATTGGGAAGGTATGAAAGAGTCTCATACTTCTTCAAACCAATTGGTGGCCACACCTGCAGATTAACCACCCACATATTGCAAAATATAATGATATTTTTTGAATATCTAATCTCAAATTAAGCAAAATCATATTAATCCTACGAACTTACTTATACAATTATCCGAATACTCTTTTCATGAGTTTAATTATTGTAGGGGGCTTTTATTTTTTTACGAAAAAAGCGCATAAACCGAGTGTACTAGTAGTTGTATCGGAGTACCTTTATGCAAGACACTCTACCACCATTGCTAGCAATGGATGTGATGTCATCATTCTTGCGGTTAATGGGGAAAGCCGAAGTCGATTTGAGGCCGGTGAAAGGAGCCACCATGCTGGCCTTAGCTGGGGCGGCACGGTTGACAGCGGCAACGGCCGCTGTGGAGACCATTGAAGCAGCCATTGTTAGTTCTTGTTGGGTGCACTTAACACACAAAATGACCTTATTGAATGAATATTGTGCTTCTACCTCATCCTATATATGCAATTTTACCCTTGTATTTGATTGGCTAGTATTAGATTTTCATCCTATGGTCGTAATTCAATCTGATTAAATTTTGATGAAATTTGGCAGTTGGATCTCATGAGCCATGACATTTCAATTTTGTGACCACATATTGGAGGGCTAGAAATGGATTGCTGTCTTATCCTTTGGGGCCTATCGTGTCTTGCCACGTGGCAATCCTCCATATAAACCTTATCATATATGTCGATGACAGTGTAATGAAGCACAGCCCTTCGTTCGGAAAAATCAAGGATAATTTTACTTGAGTGAAATTACATGAATACCCATGTCAAAACTTTAAAATTATTTATTTAGCTAAGAAGTCATAAAGACGTGAGAAATTGTAAGCACATAGTAGTTGGCCTATTTACGACGTTCCAAAACAAATTCTTGTAAGCTTTGGACTGAAAAATTCTCAAGTATCCAGTAGTTAACATATGTTGCCATTATAATTATCATTGATCAATAACCAATATGTATGACTATTCATTAGTTATCGATAACAAATCTGCAAACATTGTTAGTCACACAAAAGCATAGTTATCAAATCTTGATAGACCGATTCGACCTGGAAATTGATTACCCGTTGGTCAAGGTTGTTCAAGTCTTTAATTGGACCAATTTTCTTTTGAACAAATCCTATCAATGCGAACCGGACAAGTTTGGCGAGAAGTCTGTGACCAGGGGCAGGTTTATATGCCCTCATGTGTGGTCAGCTGACCCTAAATTTTTTTTTTTTAAATTTTTTTAATGCCTATTTACTTAAGTTTTTTCGCTTCTAATACTTCTAAATAAGCTCACGTAGCTGTTTGCTATTCGGAAGCATAAAATAAAAATTGTTAAAAGAGATGGTTGAGTGGTTTTATTCTTTCTTTGATAGATTGTTTAGGCCGCTTCTCCAACTCTAGTGTGTCGAGCATGAAACTTTTTGATCGATTGTAATTTTAAAATCAATTTCCATTGTTGATATATATATAAAGCAGTAGTAATTACACTTTTTCGAACATTTTGTTGTTAACGATCGAATAAAAGACACTATATTTTCGTAATTGAATTTTTATGGGTAGAATTTTCAAATACAACATTAAACTAACTTGTATTGTGAATACATTTAAGGTCGAAGTACCTGAAACTTCTACATCATTTTGTTCGACCAAAAGCACTATTATGAAAAAGTGATGCAAACAAAAATTTCGTCCTCAACAAGCCCATGTTTAGATTACATTCGCTTCGAACTTCATTTTTAGATTTTCTAATACAAATAGAAAAAAGTCTTATTGTCAATATATTGAAATCGGGTAGATAATTTATTTTTTATTAAAAATATTCACTTTTAAAAAAAAATTATATTAGTGATCCAATTTTTTGAGGTTTCTTGCTTGTTACATCTCAAATCAGTATTTGTTTTTGTATGCCTTTTAGCATACCTTTGGACCACTATGGAATTCTTTAACTAACCAATAGAAATCTATTCTAATCCCCGTATAGCCACATAAAATTTGAATAGTTATTCTTTTAAATTTCTTTTTTTTTTTTTTTAAATTTCGAGAATAGATAGCTCGATTATAGTTAAACAAAAACCGTCTATTTAACTATTAGAAAGTCACTTATTCTGATTGAAAAGACAATATATTCTTATTACAATTTTCTGTATATTCGTTAGTGCATTTCTTGTTTTGCTCGTTAGACCTTTCAATTAAAATGAAAAGGAATATATTTATTAGTGGTTGATCCAAAATGCTTACATCTCAATCCCACTAATATTGTGAAGAAATAACCAACCAATAGAAATATATTATAATCACTATTTGTTTTTATGTGCCTTTGAGTGCTTTATATTATTGAAAATGAAAAATTTTCTTATAATAAATATAATTTCCTTAAAATATAACTGATTTATCCTACTTTGGTCATATGAAAAACTATAGACGAACACGTTATCTTATTTTCTAATTGCAATAAAATGGAGTTTATAGAAATTTAGAATGAAATAACTAGTCTTTTAATTCATTGATCCTGTATATATATATAAGCAACTTTGACTACCAAGTTTGCGTCCATCCGCTCTTTTCAAGCTCAATCCTACACCTGTGACTTTAACATGTTACCTTGTTTCTAAAATCTCTACAAAAAGGGTCTTTTCACCTACAGTGTGCAATAAAATGGACTTATCCAGATTTAGAACTTTGGTATATGACAGAAAACTGAGTTTGGTTTCATATCTATATGTGACTTCGACTATCAAGTATGCGGATGCAACTCTTTCCGACACTTTACATATTGCCTTTTTTTCTAAAACTACTAAAGAAATGAGTTTTTTTTTCCTCATATGTCGGGTAATAAAATGAATTATATCAAGATTTGAAATTGTAAAACATGCTTGCATGCTTCTAATGAAAATTCAAATTGTAAAACTAACTTGAAACCACCAAAACGAGGTTGGATCACTTGCCTTTTGTTTGCTTGTCTCATACGCTGATTTGTACTCACTCCTTGGTTGGAAATTCGATCACAAAGGAATGAATTTGATAGCCACAATCCAAGAACGAATTTAGAGATGATATACTTCAAAAATCAAGCCACCACCCACATGTATTTTTTCTCTCTTGATTTTCGTACGAATTTTTGTGTAACATTTTTATTTATTTTTTTGTGGTGGAAGTTGTATATGGAAGTTGTGGGTTGTGAGGAGTTGAGTTTCAAATTCAATTTTCTCAACTTCTCCCTCCAATAACACTCTCATATAATTCAGGTCGGGCCGGGTCACATGAGCTACCCATTTCCTTCCAGCAGAATATAATTATTTATTTTTTTGTGGTGGGTATATGGAAGTTGTGGGTTGTGAGGAGTTGAGTTTCAAATTCAATTTTCTCAACTTCTACCTCCAATAACACTCTCATATAATCCAGGTCAGGTCGGGTCGGGTCGGGTCACATGGGCGATTCATTTTTTTCCAACATCTCTCACTCGCACATAATGGACTTGACCTGATTCTAATATAATATCAATTATATTTATCTCAACGTCTCTAAGTTCATACAAGTAAATGGATCGTGCGACCAGCGAATTAATTTAAGAGCACACAACACTAAACACCTGTTAGAGATATATAGTAGCTCTAGAAGAGGAAATATATTTCTTGCTATACCTTAAACATATTTTCTAACACCAGATTGAGTATTTCTGACCCCTCAATTTATTTTAGAATATATTCAACCTTCTCATTTATATTGTATTCACAATTGTCTCACAAAACTCAAATGATTAACACAATTGTCCGGCATGTGAATACAAGTTGAGGTGTTACATAAAATAATCTTCACTTCCTACTTGAATCCCTTCATTTCAAGTCAGCTACTTTCCTTGACATCTTCCATTAAATCGAATCAACCATAGTTATGGCAACATGTTAAAGTAGCAATACTGAAATAAAATTTCAAGAAACGGTTAAAAGTCATAAGGGTATATAAGTGAGGCCATATGTGCCTCAGAGACTGACACAATGAAGAAGCATGGATCAATTCTTTCATTTCTCATTGGTAGTTAAAATATACGTGGTATGAAACATGTGCTACGATGTTTTCTCTCTTTCTTATGGCGTATGTCTAATCTTACAAATAAAATACACCGTACAGATTATTGTTCAGATATTCCTGAATAGCTAACATGAGTTCTCCTTATATATATTCATCTAGGCAATCTCAATCAAGAACTCAATCTGGCTATTGAACAGGTCTCACGGATAGTAAAACAAAATCCATACCGATTATTTGTTGTAATCTCATCTTGATATCTCATCAAGGCGACTGGATCATGTACACAATATGATCATTGTGTATCATCTCAGCATACCTCAAAGTGTCTGAGGCTATTGTTCATGTGAGTGAACCAATCTCAACCTATTTGACATACTTTATGTGTGCATATTCAAAGGTAATCTAAAAAATACAATAAAAGATTACTCTTAACATATGAACTCAAAAATACTATTCATTAGTGGACTTGTATGGAAAAAAGTTTACATAGTACATAACTCAAATTCTATGCAATCCTAGAGATTTAACATGATTCATAAAAATATCTCCAGGGATAGGTTTTGTAAATGGATCAACTACCATTTGGTGCGTAAAAATATACTACAAACTCACTTATTTCTTTCCTATGATGTCTCTAACAAAATTATATTTTGCATCAATATGTTTGGTTCTGTTGTCATATTTGAGATCCTTTGTATATGCAATAGCTGCCTGACTATTACAGTAAATCAATACATGTCCCACATCACCACTAAGGACTCTTAGATGATGTAAGAATCTCCTTAGCCAAACAGCTTCATGTACCGATGAAGCACATGCTATGAATTATGCTTCCGTTGTAGACAAGGAAATGCATGACTGTTTCTTGCTACTCCAAAAGATGGTACTATTATTAAGTGAGAATGCATATCCCAAAGTTGATTTGCGCTCATCTAGGTCTCCACCCCAATCAGCATCGTCTCCACCCCAATTAGCATCCGTGTATCCTTTTAAGCACAAATCATCCCCTTGATAGCATAAGGAATAATTAGCAGTACCCTTCAAGTATCTCAATATCCTCTTAACAGCTTTCCAATGTTCTCTTCCAGGATTAGATTGATACCTGCTGACTAGACCTATGACATAACAAATGTCAGGATGAGTACACATCATAGCGTACATCAAGCTCCCAACCGCACTGGAGTATGGAACTCTGGACATTTCTTCTTTTTCCTCAATAGTTTTAGGACACATACGAAGACTTAGAGTTTTGCCTTTCGATACAAGAGTGTTAATGTGATTGCAATTCTCCATTTTGAAATGTTCAAGAATTTTCTTTATATATGACTCTTGTGACAGAGCTAGAAGCTTCTTCGAATGATCTATATGAATTTAACACCTAATATGTAATTTGCTTTACCCATGTCCTTCATTTCAAAATTTGAGGACAACCATTTTTTAATGGTTTTAATATACTCCTTGTCATTTCCAGCTAGTAAGATATTATCTACGTAGAGTGATAAAATTACAAATTTCTCATAGGAACTTTTAAAATATATACAGTGGTCTTTGTCCATCATGACAAAATTGTACGAGATAATTGCTTTGTCAAATCTCAAGTACCACTGTCTAGAAGACTATCTAGGCCATAGATTGATCTATTCAATT